>JAUELU010000053.1:8437665-8449598 GCA_032357145.1 Evasterias troschelii | reverse complement strand
GCGCCTTGAACACCCAGCAGGGTGGATATGTGCGCATAACAAGTCTTTATTATTATTATTATTATTATTATTATTATAATCAAAATTGACCTTCAATGGTAAATCTTATTAATCTTATCAATCTATCATCTGTCTATCTACGTATCTATTGATTTATGTACAGTATCTATCTATCAATCTATCCATCTATATATCAATCTTTTTTTAAATCTATTTATTTAAATCTATTTTTTTATCGATCGATATATCTTGCCAGTTCATTTATTGTTAGAACAAAAAAACACAATTCCTTTGTCACCTGTTCATGATGTACAAATTTGATGTTGCTTTATTTAGCTAACTTGTATTTAGATAAGGCATACCACACCATGTAGGTATTGCTTTCATAGTCATTATTAAACAATTTAAATTTCCGGCCAGCTCCGTATCTTGTGTTTTCACTCCCGACGGAACGCTTCCAGGTGGCTGCCCAGCAGTCATATCGAGGGAGAGGTTGTAGGGTTACCATGGCAACCAAGAACACACAACACTCCAGTGAATGGAAACAATAGGAGTAAAGCATCACCACTGTTTGTCGATGGCGCATCATTTTAGCGTCTGTAACTGTAGACTTTACGAATAAAGGCCGTATATATCTCGTCTCTATGTTACAAGGTAAATGCATGAAGTTTTTGCTGGCTGCAGACAACTGAGCAAGCTGTCGACAATGAAGTCATGTATATGTAAGTGGAAAGCGGGTAGAAATTTTCATGACTGACAATACACAGCATTCAGTGTTCTATTGGGGAAAAAAACATTACTGAGCATTGTAAAGTCAATACTGTATTTGGTTGCTTAATTTTGTTAAGTTCACTGGGATTGACAGAAGGGGGAAATGTAAAAGTTTTACAATTTTCTTTTCTTGAAAAAACACCCTCCATAAATTGTATCATTTTTACTGCAAACATTTACCGTGATACCTAGTTTGTAGTCTTTTGTATGATGAGATATAGTACAAGCCTGTGAAAATCTATTTTGGAAAGATACGTTGTCTCTGAAAAGAGCTGCTTGGGTAAATTTGGTGTCAGCGTTTTTACTACTGTGCCCTTATCGGACTGCTGAAGATGACTAGAGCATGGGTTTTTTCTAAGTAGGGTGTATTCTTGGTTGTTCATCGGCTCATATTGTCCATGAAAACATAGTGTGGTCTTTCCTGTGTTCTCTCTTCCGTTGATACGCCATGTTATTGCTAGATTTTGACAGACAGTGCTCATGGGTGTTTCAGTCGCTCTGTACCGACGCCATACTTCTTCATTGGTTATCATTTCTTTCCAGGTAATGTTAATTAGTAGGAGCCAGGACCACACTAATCAGTGTTCATCTCAAACGGTGGTCCGCTGGCCAAATGCTAGTGAAAACACCTGAGGAGCAGTCAAATTTATCTCCAAGTGGTTCAGCTGGCTAGTTCTGTGTTGAAAAGCATCCCTATGATTTTATAAGAAATATATGGACAAGTGAAAAAGCTTGTGGACTAGTGAAGTGAGTGACAAGCTACAACAAAGTTACGTGTAAGGGTAAACCCTGCGGACTTTCTAATCACTCTTTCCATTTTCTTACTGTCAGTTCAAGTTTTGCAACCGTGTAAAAGTACCGACTGACTATAACTTTTCAATTTTCCTTCCTGGAAGGTTCCATGCTTATGTACCCTATTTGTGAGCATATGTTTCTGTGGTGTGTTGTTGCCCGAGCGGTCAAGGAGGCTGGACTCAAGCTCTGCTGGTGTTTCTGATCAGCAGTGTGTGGGTCCAAGTCCCAGTCATGGCACTCCTTGGGCAAGATACTTTACCATAATTGCTTTGTCCTTCAGATGGGACATTATTAAGTTGCAGGTCCTGTGTGCTAAGATCAGTAACTGGTATATGTAAAAGAACCCAGAACACTTATCATAGAAGAGTAGGGGTTAAACCCAGTGTTTCTGGATCACATAGCAAGTATCCTTGTTAACAGGTTTCCTCAGGCTTGCGAGCTACAGTGATTCACTTGTGAGGCATCCTTGGTGTCTATGTACTAGTAATATTCCAGAGTCCTTTTGCACGCTGATGCTGATGATGCCGTTGCAGGCCTAGAATTTCATCTTCGAGAGGGCAAGGTCGTTTTCATTTTGCACTTCCATTACAAAATCTTAGAGTCTATTTTGGAAACTTTTGAAAGGGGCACTAAGGCCAAGACCAGGGCAACAAAGGCTGTGGCCTCCGATTAGTTCCAGGCATTTGGGATACAACAACCCTGTGAGTGTGAGCATAACAGGCCTTGAACTTCGCTCTTGAAGGGGCACAGCAATTTTCAGCTAGTAAGGGGGCACTTCTATGAAGAAAATGTAAATTAGTATTGGAACTTTACAAAGGGCACCACAGCTAAAGCACAGGGCACCACAGCAATTGCTGTGGTGCTGTGGTTTAATTCGAGGCCTGGCATAATGTTGTTGTCTACTGAACTGCAGTCTGTTCTCACGTGGCAGTTGACAGTGACAAATGTTAAACCAATGTTAGTCTGAAAAAGATGGGTTGTTGCAGGCAGGTTGAAGTATCCCTTCATGTGGGGCATGCCAAGTTTCCTATAGCAAGGTCCATCTCTTGCATATAAATACACGGTTTTTAGTAGAAGCAGTGAGTCAATCTACAATTATAAATATTTCAGGGAAAACAGGTGTTGTTTTTATATTACAAACTTTGAGTAGTCAACCTAGATGCATGTTTATGGTTTAAAATGAACATAATTTACAACATTATTCACAAAATAGTACAGTTCACCCATGTTACATGCTGTTAAATTATAAATAGGTCATGTTTGTACTAATTATGTATGTGTAATGTACTAATTTTCAATTAAAGTGCAAGGACACGCGTGCACGATGTTTTCAGTAAACATTGTGTAGAGATTTAAAGAACTGTTACTTGAACGTTTAACTTCGGTGAGGTTATGACAGAAGCTCAGCCTTACAGTGGAGGGTGATTTTTTGCTCATTTGTCAATTTTAACTTGGCCTTCATCATCAGTCAAATCAACATACTGTGAGAAAATTTTGTCTGGCCATTTGCATACGAGACATTAACTGTCATATTTTACGGTATTTTCAGCAAAAATAGTTAGTGGCCTGATGTTTTTACCCTACCAGAGACTTTCTTGAAAGCTAAATGACAATATTACACACATTATCACAGTATTTGGATGATGATGTCACCAAGTTGCATTCGATGCAATACAAAATAGACCCTTTATTTTAATTACTCTGAGTGCAATCTTACACTTCAGGAGACACACTTGAAAAAACAACACCACATTTCTTTTCTTCGCGCTGTTTTTTTTTTGTAATAAAAACAATTAAAGAAAAAGAGCGCTGTTGGCAATCATTCGGTCAATCAGCCTTCTGAAATTTGTCTCTCTCCTCGTAGGTACACAATACAGTACAGGATGCAGACCTCCGACTTCGTCCGTTGTCCCCGAGTCTAGATGGAGACGCTCTGCCTCGGGTCACATAACTTTCGCACCGTTTGTCTTAGGGGGGTCCTCACAATTATTTTCTTATTGGTGGAGGTAATTTTATTATCGGGGATTCTGGGGTAGAGAGTAATGGATTTTGGATACGTCAGGTTTGACGGCTGGTCCGTGCGAGCACTTCACTCGGGCTGCTTTTGGCTTGCTTCATTAAATAGATCACCTTGTCAGGGTTAGGGGGAAAGGAGAGAGAGATAGAGTGAGAGAGAAAAAAGGGAGTGTGTGGCAAGCCAGGAGAATGCTTCAAACTCTACGACTTAAGAAAGCGCTACAATGTCAGATTATTGATAGCGAAAGAAAGAAGGAAAGAAAGAGAGGGAGTATGGGAGGTAAGAGAAGAGTTGTCATTATTTAAAGATGACAAACAGTCCCTTCTGTGACATGCATAATTGATTTGCCCCTCTGCTTTTGGTCAGCGTTGATAGATAAATGATTGCTTCTGTAACAGCTACACATGTAAGGGGCCACAATTTGTAAAGGTTTTTTTCTTTTTGTCCTTGACACCTTACTCTTTACAGCAAGAAAAAAAAGGGAGAAGACATCACAGTCCATGCGAACAAAAAAATCCACTTTCTGAAATGACAATATTATACATAATCACATTGGATGCAGATTTTCATCAAACTCTTGTAGATTCTGAGTAATATTTTGCTTGTTTTTGAAACCCCGTGCCATGACCAAAAACTTTAAAGCCTTTGAAAATAATACTATATTTTGTTCAAAGCTTCATCAATTAAACCATTCAGTTATCCCTGTGGTTCAATGTTTGATATTAGAAATAAAAAGTTGCATTCCCTAAAGGTGATCACTCCGCTGCCGCTTCTAAAATTGTAAAGTTAGGTGTGATCCCTGGCTGTAAGGGAGTTACAGGTTGATTTACTTTTGACTGGCGCCCCCCCCCCCCCCACAAAGATATTAACAAAATAGGGAGAGAGCAATACTAGGGCTAGAGAGCTCAGTTGGTAGAGCACCGGCACGTTAATCCGGAGTTCGCTGGCTCAAATCCTGTTCTAATCAACTTTTCTTTGTTCACCCCCAAATTGAATTACAATTTACTCAGTCAGTTTCCCTTGTGGTTTATTGCTTGGTATTTTAACAGCTACTTAGTAACTCAACGTTTGTAAACGTTGGGGGGTCATGTTTGCTGGTGATGGTATCTTGTCTTGCGTTTCACCTCACCTCTCCTCTCCTCGGGGGTTTATTGAGGTTTTTCCTCCCACATCTAAAACTGAACATGTCTACCTTGTCTTCTTTACCCAGATCTTCAGGTCTACGGGTTGTGGGAATCCTTTAGTTTCATTCCCAGAATTCTTTTTAATGAAATAGCAAATTAATATAATATGAAATCGTGCTTAATTAGAAAAGTATTTTTTAAGTCGCATATGTGTGAAATATTATGATTATTTCCTCTTACAAAATGGCTCCCTCTGTTTTTAGTTGTTGTCTTTTCCTAATTGGTGGAGGTAGGGGGAGCATACTAGTTACATGTATGCTGTGGTTAAGTTTCTTCGGTGTTTTCTGGGTAATTTCTAAGGCACTGTTGTCTGTCTTTTATTATACAATTTAAATGGGTTTGGGTTTTTTGCAGTCTTCGAATTATCTTATCATTTGTCAGCATTAAGTGCAAGTTCATGGAAAAGAAGGTGACATTTTTCATGGCAATAAATCTGCAATAATTCCAGGCCAGGCCACATCCTCCTAAAAAAAAAAGAAGACAACAAAAAACTAGAGCCAGGCTTGCATAATGTAGCGTGATGGTCTTTTCAGTGATGGACAATGGGTTCAATGGTTGCCACAGCGACAGAATGATATGGATCTCCTCCGTCACAAAACATCAATCAAACGTTGACACTCGATCAGGGCTCGTTGAAAGACTGGCCTGGTCGGTTGGGAAGGCGCTTCGTCGTTATACATGTATACTGTGTATACGCCACGGCTAAATGTTGATTAGACTTGCACACTGTATAATGTCATCCATGTAGAGACATATAACAACCTAAACAGGGGCATTTAACATTGGAGACCCTTACATACACGGACATACATTCTGTCATATCTTTTAGACACAGCCAGTTGCCTCTTCAAACAAAGTGAACAGATTGCTGGCCGGAAAAATGTTATAATAGAAACTTTTTGTTCCCTTGACATGTACACTGTTTGAAACCGTAAAACTCATTCGGGGAAGAGGAGCTGAACTTATATTTGTGTGTGTGTGTGTGAATGTTTTTGTTAGTGTAGCCATATGTGTGGTTCTGTTCCATCACAATTACCTATCAATCAATCACTTGTACTTTCTGAGGTCATGTGCTCAGTCAGTCACCCCTTCATATTGCAATGGATCTGTAGAGTGAACTCGTTCAGTGTTTAAAGAGAGCGGGCGCCGACTCTCACAAAACACTGCTGTATAATGACTGTGTGTTAATACAGAAGTAGTGGACATGTTGTATTGAGGCATTTGGATACCGTGTTGTATCCTGTTTGCAAGAATGATGTACATCTTTAGCGCATGTGAAAGTTCCATTATTAGCTATGCTGACTTCACACAAACTGGCTCAAATTATTCCCTTAAGCCCATTTGGAATGTACCCTTTAAGGATTTATTTATGAAAGAGACATGTTTTACTTCCCTCTCACAAATGTGTTTACTAGTTCTTTACGAAGTTCAGGCTTGGAATTACAAGGAGGCTATAGCCCTTGTCGCCCTAGGTCTTTGTCTTGGTGCCCCTTCAAAGTGTTCTCATGGATTTTTCAAGTAGTGCTCTTTGCAAAATGAAAGTGGCCTTGCCCTCTCAAAGATGAACTTTTCCTGGCCTAGCTAAAGCTCCTCTCAAAAGTATCAGGTTCTGTCATAATAAATGCCTTTGAGCGATGAAATTAGTGATTTTTTTGTAAAATTACAAAATGTATTGTCAACTTTGGAACTGAAAAAAAAGGGGCAAAACCTTGCATGTGTAGCAGGTGATGCATGCCTGTGTGACGTATTCTCTGTGTTCTTGGTAATCGGAAGTCACGTGAATTTCATTCCAACTCTGAACTCCAGTCATCCAGACACAAAGACCATTAAATAACTTGTTAAAACCCTTTCAAATGCCCTTCATGATAATAACCACCCATTCTGTTGAAGTCAATTGTCACTTTTAAATAAAGGTATACAAAAGCCAGGTTGCGTTCGGATGGATGGGCGGGATCTGGGGCAATGGCAGACACTGAACAGTTTTCCCAAATTCATAGTTAAGCAGAAAATATTGCCCAACAGTTTCCTGCTATTAGCAGCAATATGCAGCATACCAGTCACAAATGATACAATATAAAATGGTATTTTGGCCGGTTTACTTATTCTGCTAAGCGTAAATCTGCTGTGCTTAGCTCCTTTTTGAGCTGAAGCAGCTCCATAGAGGTGCTCATGCAAAACAAGTATTGTACCAACTTTTAAGTTGTTAAGCCTGAATTAAAAAATTAATCCCTTCTTTGCTCATAATACCACCTTATTTACTTACAGTAGGCCTATGTTCAATAGGCTACTTTAAACAATTTAGCATTTTGCAAAATTCTTCCATCCTTCGTCAGTCAGTTTAATTGATTTTTTTTTTTTTTTTATCTGATGGGATGTTTTTCACCTTGATACTAGGTTGAAAGCGTTTAGAATACACATGGATTGTTGATTTACACAGAAATTGATGTATGACGGTGGTGGTGGGGGGGGGGGGGTGGAGAAGAGTAGAACAATAGGCAGTTCAGTCATAGAGATGTGGTTCATAATACGCTGTCTATATTGCTTTTGATTAATGTGCTGTACGGAAAGTGCATTGATTTAGGATCAGTTCATTACTTCCCGTAGATATTTTTTAACTTACACACCAATCTGAAAGCTCACTGATTCAGGATTGAGAAATTTCAGACTGCAAACTGCTTACCAACCAAAAGGACCTCAAATACTTAATGGCCTGACGTTTCGACCCTAGCAAAAGCTTTCTCCGAGGCTAAATGAGTACTGGTGTAACAAACGACCGGTAACAAATAAGACAAAATGCAGTAGGCCTAATCCCTTTTGGTGATCCTCCTAGCCTTGTTACAGCAGAATACTTGTTAAAGTGTGTCAGTTAGCCATGTTCAATCTTTTACCTGTAGATTTCTGTTGTTGATAAACATTTTGAATGAACTGGTTGCATGTATTTTTGTTTAGAGGGGGGGGGGGGTGATTGTTTTGTGTGCTAAAGTTAATATTCTCTTATAAAGGGAAGGTATACGTTTGGTAATCACTCTTAAAAGTTAATCGCAATAAAAAACGTATATATTAGAACTACAGCAGCTTTCGATAGAAAAAAAGCATTTTTAAAAACATCTCACTTCAAAGTAATGTGGTTTTGTAAAAAGATATCAGTTTTTATGCCCCAAAATTTTGAATCTGAGAAACGTAACTGTCAGATACTTTTCTCAGATTGTGTATTCCTATTAGTAATTATTCTCCATACGTAGAAATATTCCTCCAGTTATTCAGCCACATCTCAAAAACACAACCACCTTTTGAAATGAAACTTTCACAGGTTAGTTTTATTGTATAATACCTACATTTAGTTGGGATTAAAACGTTCCACCGGTTCCAAAAACCTAAGGTTTATACTTTGCCTTTAAAGTGTATGAGTGTACAAAGATGACCTGTCAGAAATACACATCTTCAAAGACATATCTTCAATTCAAAGATACACAAGACTCAATACCCCCCCTGCGCCCTTCTCTCATATCTTTCACTTCTTGACAACAGTGAAGGATGGCTACAATAAAAAAAAAAGGGAACTACAAAAAAACACACCCAAAGAGACAGAAGAGAGAGAAAGAAAGAGAGGCCCGATCTGGGCTTCACTGCAAAACAAATTGAATGCGATGATTGACAAAGCAGTTCTGTGGCTGTGTGTTGTTCCAGAGACAAGCAGTGTGTACAGGCAGGACTTTCCTGCCCTGTTGAAGAATTGACACAGTGCAGATTGCCAATCAACATAGTCAGCATCTGTAAACACTTCAGACAGAGGGGCAGGCTGGGAAGCTAGGGAAAAAAGAAGAAGAGAGAAATAAAAAGCCGTCAGTCAGATCCCCCAATGTGTGTGTGTATGCATGTATGGCATGCCCCCTGAGCTGATAATTCAATACTTTTAAGTTGGTATACAAAAGGTCTGAGTGCCAAAGTCGTCAGTGGAGGTGTTGTACTTGTACTGAAGTGAACATGGGAGGGATCCCTTCCCGCTAAGCGTAACCAAAGTGTTGTGTTATACTGTAATTAGGATTCATGTGTTATACACGGGGTGTAATTTAAATGGCTACAATACGCTTCTGTTAAACTAATTCCGCCTGGCCCTGCATTTATGATGATATCTTTTTGTGAATTCAGCTATCTGGTTTTATGTATGTCTTTTTGGAGACTTTGTTGTTGTTGTTTACCCTGCACAAAGGTATGTTGTCAGCACATGCTGTT
Source organism: Evasterias troschelii (assembly GCA_032357145.1). NCBI lineage: Eukaryota > Metazoa > Echinodermata > Asteroidea > Forcipulatida > Asteriidae > Evasterias > Evasterias troschelii. The sequence continues at coordinate 8,440,598 of JAUELU010000053.1, read as the reverse complement.
GCGTTTTAATATTTCCATTGTCTTAATGACGTTGACACACTGATCAGCGTATACGCCATGATATCCCAAGTTGGAGAATGCCAAAGGTCAGAGAGAGGGTGTTGTCAATCAACATGGACAGTGATTTGGTAGGAAAAGGGCAGGACAAAACTTTGCCAGCCACTTTTGTGTACAAAATTGGTCTATCAATTTTCAGTAGTAGATGAACCAAATTATCAAAATTAATTCATTAAGCAAATAAATAAACTTGAATTAACCCAGGCAAAACCTGGGCACATTAACAAGACACTTGGATAAAAAAGAGTGGAAAATGCAAAACAAGCCCTCTTAACCTACATGGACATGGAAAAAACCTGTCAGCATATATATGTGTTGACTATGTTGTTGAATTGATAAACCTATAGCACCTTGAAAGGGCTTGTGTGATGCTGCACAATATGCAGCCAACCATGCCAGAAACACAGTGGCAAACACCTTGTCTCAGATAAGTGTAACCGTGGTGTAACTGCATGTGTTCTTTTATGTGCATTGCACATGACACAAGATCTATGGCTTTATGTCCCATCTGAAGGACGAAAAAAATAATGGTTTTAAAGTGTCTTACTCAAGACGTAAGTGCCTCATTCTGACAACACCAGAAATTGAGTCCGAGTCTGCTCATCAGCCACGACACTCCAATTGTAAATTGAAACTGTACTGAAAGACAATTGATATCCAACTTCTCCACCTTCATATCAAACTCAACTTGAACTTAGTCATCATAAATAATGTCTCGGACCTGAAACCAGGTGGTGGGTCCAAGGGGGTCCAAGACCCCTCCCTGCTTTGGGCGACTTTTTATGTTTTGTTTTGTTTTGTAAACTTCAAACTTACGCCGTTACCTAATGTTAGCCCGAATTCTCACTGCTTAACAAGCAGGACAGTTTCCTTCAGAACCGAGAAGTCTCCCGAATTCCGCATAATCTACAGTGTATTTCGCGGCAGTAGAATAAACAGCTAGACACTAGTTCTCAAAGAACAAAATCTATGTAGTGAGTAGATTTACACATGGTGTTACCGCAATACAATATAACAATTGGTTCTTTTACAACGCACAAATCCTAGTAGCTAGATCAAGGTGCTTGACAAGATTATTATCCCTGTTTATCGGGCACACTTTAAACCATTCCTTTAATTTTCTCAAGTCCTAGGGGCGAATAGGCTAATGGTCAAGTGTCCTGCTCAAGGACACAAGTGTCATGACCGGGATTCGAACCCACACTCGATGATTCATCTATCAGAACTTGAGTCTGATGCAGTAGACTGCTCGGCCATGACACGCCATTCATCTGCATCTCCACATTCTTTTGTTTGTTTGTTTTTTTTCTCCACTGAGTAGGTGCAATGGGAAAGCCAGACTTGCATCTGTTTCAGTAGTGCATCTGTGTTTTGTCTTTTTGTTTCCAGGTCTGTTTGTCCTATTCAATGTCTGTTTGTTTTTTCTTCTGTTTCTTCCTTTGTTTTTTTTTCCTAAATGTGTAATTTGTGTTTGGATGTAATTTTATTGTTGACTGGACGGCCGCTGATTGATTTTCTGAAAGCATAATAATAAATACCCCCAAAATGTTCCAGGCTTCTTACGACGATGTAGACTCTTCAATTGTGTTCTTTAATCCAATGATGTACACCTGTCAAGGCCAATGTCAAGCCCACTCCATTGAATTATGGAAAATGTGTAGGGCTCCCAAGATTACATTACAAAGTTTGATTTCTGCTGGTACCCCGTAACAATGTCATTGCAGAAACAATGTGTTATAAGTAACCGACTAGGTTGGCTCTTGTTTTTTGGCTAGTACAATACATTCCTTCATTCCCTGACAGTTTTATTGACTACAGATACTTTAAAGTCTACAAAATTGATTGCATCCAATTTGCACACAAAACCTACACGCTGAAGTCATGAATCAACAATGCCAAAAAGCAGACATTTTATGCAAACAGAGACTTCTTAAATTTGGTGAATGACTTAAAACAAACTACAAAACCCAAAATTTAAGGAGTACCGGGGTCTAGGATACAGTGCCTCAATTAGTCGACCATTGACCATATATAGATTTTTACATGGTGTTTAATCCGTGAGATAATGTTAATGAAGGTATTTCTACAGGTGGCACATGCCGCAGCTGCTCATTGATAGCACTTCATCATTTTGCGTCTTCTTCATAATATTTCATGTAAATGTCAGCCAAATCAACCTCGTCATTTCATTAGCTAAGAGACAATTGACAAGGGGACATATTGAAGGAATTATGAGCTCGTGTGTCAAGTCTGACTAGAGAAGCGAGGAGTCTGCTTGCGACTTGTAGGTGACTGGAGAATTTTACGCCGTGACCGCGGACCGATCTCAGAAAGCTACTGAGCTGGGAATAGTGCTGTAGTGAATAGATCAGCCATTCAGAAGAATCGGTGTCATAAAATTTCAACTTTTATTTTCGTCCAAAATTGTGTTGATCCACTTAACCACCCCAGTTCGTATTATTTGGTTTTACCCCACCAATGTGTGTAAAGCGCTATGTCACTTGTGTATGTAAAGCACTGTATAGCCTACGCAGTACTTTCCACAGTCCTGACCAAAAAATTCCACATGCATGTGGCGTGTCGTGGTCGAGTGGATAAGAGCACCGAACTCAAGCTCTGGTGTTTCTGATCAGCAGAGTGTGGGTTCAAATCCCAGTCATGCCACTTGTGTCCTTAAGCAAGACACTTAACCACATATGCTTCGTCCTTCGGATGGGACGTTAAGCCGTTGGTCCCGTGTGTTGTGTAATGCACGTAAAAGAACCCAGTGCACTTATCGTAAAGAGAAGGGGTTCGCCTCGGTGTTCCTGGTTTGATTGGCAGCATATTGCGCCACAGCACCTTGTAAACCATTACATGGTGCTATGTAAAGGAAT
>JAUELU010000053.1:8378283-8391412 GCA_032357145.1 Evasterias troschelii | reverse complement strand
ATGGTCAAGATCCATACTGAGACCAAGACCTCCCCATTGAGATTGAGAAAGAGACAGAGTCTTCATACAAATCTGCAATGTAAACAATCAAACAATTTTCACAGCCAACTCTTTGAACCACTTTTTCCCAAAATGATGGCTTCGCTCAGCCTTCACTATGGTTGTCACAGAGCCACTACGTGGTGCAGGAAAAAAATGTGGCAGCATTGTGCCGCCCTACAAGAAAAAGAAAAAACAAAAAGAAAAACAAAATGGCGCAGGGTGACCTTGAAATTATGGTTATTGTTTTGGCTTCTATGTTTGTATTATTTTTTTAAAATTAATGTCTTGAAAGATCTTGTCACAAGACCCCGAAACCTTTGCTCTGAGATTGAGTCTTCTAATTTCAGACCTTGGAACAGCCAAGAGCCCTTAAATACAGAGACAGCAACGTAAAATCTTCTTTTTGGGGAGCAATAAAGTTTCTTATGTCTTATGTCTTAAGACTTGCCTGCTTGCCGGGGTCCAATTTCAAAGAGCTGCTTAAACACAAACAGTACAATAGCTAAGCACAACAGAGTTGTGCCCTACTGGAATAAGGGTACCAGCCAAAATACAATGCCACCTGTACCATTTGTGACTTTCTTTGACAAAAATGAAAAATTTAACCTTGCAATTTGTAGAGGTACCAGTGTACAATCCTGTAGAATTTTCCCCAGCCTATTTTAAGAAAAGCTAAAGATCACTACTATATTTATTGTGACTTCCCTCTCTCACAGCCGGCAAAAGTAGCTTTGTCAAGAAACATCTGATGCCCCATAAATACGTCCACATCAACAGGGTGAGTTTAAACCATTTGTCGTTTTGTAGAAACAGTGTTATGTTTAGACTCTTTTGAAGGAAATGCGAGCGCTACAGGCAGAAAACTAGGATGATAACTGTGGGTCCATTTACCACTACAATCCCAATTTTACAGTTTGGGTTACTGTAAGAGTCTGAATAGTGCACATGGCACCATAAACATGCTGTGATTGTTTTGGGTATTTTATGAGTTGGCAGGGAATGTTTGCCTTCGCCTTGCCATTATTTTTCATAAAAGTAGAAGAAGTGTAACAAAATCAGTTAGGTGGAAACAATTTGTTTTGGAGTTAAAAGCAAGGAGCAGAGAGCACACAGAAGATGCAGAAGTTGAACAAAGAAAAGCAATCGGGAAGGAAATGAGGGAAGACCTGACAAACTCAATGGATAGAAATATGGATTGAGACACAGAAAGACAATATCAATATTGGATAAGAGAGAGAGAAAGAGGAAAAACAAGCCATTTCACTTAAAATTCTTGACTGCAGTTTAGATATCAAGGTTTACTTGTTTTTTTCACCAGGACACCATGGGAACATGGCAGAAGTGTGTGGCAACAACGGAGTCAGCCTTGTCCAAAGGTCAGAGCGTTGTCGTGGACAACACCAACCCAGATCCTGAATCAAGACAGAGGTATGCGAACATTTGACGACTTGTCAAGTAGTTTTCTTAATATATTATTGTTTTACCCCTTACACCGATGTGTGATCTGCACTGTGCTTTCTGAGTTTTGGGCGGGGAAACAAAAATCTGTTTTCTAATAAGGTGGGATTGGAACCCATAACACCTGCACTCTAGAGCAGGTGTCTTAGCAAGAATTATAGTCAGGGGCTAAGCCATTGAGGGCACGTTAAGATATGGTACTGCGGGCCCAAATAACAAGTCCAAACATTTGGATGCCAAATTGCACTAGAGGGAAGGATTTAATTAGCAGGAACATAGCAGAGTCTTTTTAAACACCATAACTGATGTCGGAGATAAGAATATTATTTAAGGTTTTTCACTTAAAGGCAAAGTATACCTTTGTTTTTTTTTGAACTGTTGGATTGTTTTAAACTTGTCTAAATGTAGATATATACAATAAAACTAACCTGTGAACATTTCATTTCAAACGGTGGTCGCATTTTTGAGATAGGCCTATCGCCGAAAATCTGTAGCGAATGTGTCCACAGGAAGAATAATCCCTAATAGGAATACACAATCTGACAACGTTTCTCAGAATCAAATTTTGGGGCACAAAAACTGATATCTTTTTACATAACTACATTACTTTGAAGTGAAATGTATCTCAAAATGATTTATTTTATTGAAAGCTAGTGTACTTCTAAACCAATAAGTGTTTTATTGCCATTAATTTTAAGAGTGATTACCAAACGTATACCTTCTCTTTAAGGGAAAAGTTTTTTAAATGTATAACACAATAAGAACAATAATGAAAACGAGTTTTGCAGCATTCAATTCATTTGCTCAAATGATATGATATAGTTATATTTTCTAAAAAGAAAAAGGAGATTGTGGTCTGATTTAGATTTTTGATTTTCAGATATACTGCATGTGCAAAGAAAGCTGGTGTCCACTGCCGGTGTTTTGTTTTTGATGCAAGCTTTAATCATGCTAGACACAATGAAAAGGTAAGCAACTCTAGATTTTTTTTCTCCCACATATTCGTGCCCAGATTGTGAAGTAAAGTCGTAAAAGTTAACTTTCTCTTAAGCTCAATTAAGAATTTTGAATCCATAGATCTGCTGATAGATTGTTCATATCTTGAATAAAATGTATTAAGGAAAAGTGACATAAATTTAGGATACATTTGTATCTGAAATTATTGGTTGTTTCATTGAAATTTGCAGGGCATTGTCATTGCAGATTTGATATCAAACTATCATGCAAAAACATTTATATTTTGTATTTATCGGCTTAAACAAATAGGGTGAGTAAGTTTAATTTAAAAACTGTTAAGATCTGTTGCTTTTTTAGGCTCCATGTTCATAACACACCAAACTCATCTCTGATGAAATTTTCTCCCTGAAAAAGTTCAGTTATTGTAAAACATACAATTTTATTATAGGCCATACCTATATTAACTTATCAAGATTTGATTTTTGTTCTTCTTTTGACCATTTTTTGTTGTTGTCTTGTGTCTCTTCCCAATGCTTATTCTTCTGATAGTTTCGAGAGATGACAGCTGCAGGTAAGAACCACGCCAAGATCAGCGAGATGGTGTTCCATTCATACAAGAAGAAGTACAAAGAGCCAACACCAGCCGAAGGATTCAATGCCATCGTTCATGTAAACTTCGTACCCTCATTCACAAACACCAAAGACGAAGAACTTTATAGAATGTTTCTGTTGGAGAAATAGGGCCTTTTCGATGTGACCTTGAGTTGACCTCGGGAAAGAGAAAAGACAATGGTGAGAGATTCCAACGCAGTTATCTCCACCAACTTTTCTAGTCTTCTTGTTCCCGTCTACAAAGAGAATGCTCAGCTCAAGTGTTGTGTGGGCCAGCTGTGCACGCCCTCTATGTCAGCCATTGAAAAAGACTGTCAGTCAGAGCTTGAAATTTATACAAGGCCAGTGAATTTAATGTTAGGCCAGTAAACTCACTACTGGATGAGTCCGGCAGTCTTGTGTTTTTTCAATTTACTATAAAAACCTCACTGTGTATTGGTGTATAGTATCTTTAACAATTAGATAAATGATGTTTAAATATTGACTTTGAGTCTGATAAATATTTTACAATTTTGTTGAGAATCAAAGTTATACTTACCCTATTATAATTTTGATGTACAAGATAACAGTAAACTGTGGGGGCATGATCTTTTGTTCGTTAACCCTTTCTCTTACCATTGGCAACTTTAGTCAACCAAGCTTACATGCGAAAAAGCACTCAAGCCTGAGCACAAAGGCAGTTTTTAATAAAGCTGCATTTTTGTCCTTGTTTACCCTCTATACCCAAGCTTACCATTATTGGAAAGGGAAAGATTGGATCTTTCCAATGATGGTAAAATAAAATAAGGTCGCTATCTTGCAATCTCTTCAAATTGCAGTTGAAAGATCCAAAATGCCAAACACTGAAACGCCACATAGTTGTGTACAAAAAAGTGTTTGAGATTACAGATTACACTGAGGAAAGAAAGACGAAGAATTTTGACATTTATTGACCGATCTCAACGATTTGTTAATTATATGAAAGGGAATTCAATAAGTGAGAACTTTTTTATTACTTTTTTTGCTGTAAAACAATATTTTTAAGGAGATAACGGAGTTTGTAAAAATGGCCTTTGAACGAAAGCTTTCTGTTGTGTAAGAATATGTGCTTCACGCTTGAGTGGTCAAATATTGCGGTCACCAGCAGTTATTTATGTCCAAACAATTCGATAAGGAAAGGGTTAATACGACAGACCTGATACTTTATGAAGGCAGCAAAGACACTTGCCTCCAAACCCCTTGGTCTATGCCTTGGTGCCCCTTGAAACATTCCAAAATAAGTTTACATTTCACTAAGGAAAACTACCAGCAGATGGATTCATTTATTTATCTTCTGCTATCTCTCTGCTATATTGAAATCGAGGGAGCCTCAACAATGGCCTAACTAAAGGGGGGGGGGACCATGACCAAATTGATCCCCCCATTTTGGATTTTTGAGATTAAAAATAAACGTAGTATAATTTTCTATTTGATAAGCCTTTACTTGATAATTTCAATGTTTTTGTAATTATTTTTCTATTTACACACATACAATATATATATTTTTTTTACATTCATGTCAGATTTTTGATAATAAAAAAACACAATCAATTAAATAGCATAAAAGAAGAGGCTTGTATTGGAAAAATTGAAATGGAAACTACAGTTAAATTGGCCAGAACTGTTTTCATGTGAAGGAAATAAAGTTGCGAACTTTTAACAGGTCACAACTTATAATCATTCAAGCTTTTTATGGTCAACAAAGCTAACCAAATTCTGTTTCCATTTAAAGGCAGAGTATAATTTTGGTAGTTGTCAAAGACCAGTATCCTTACTTGGTGTATCCCAACATATGCATAATGTAACAACAAACCTGTGAAAAGTCGGACTCAACTGGTCAACGAAGTTGCAAGAAAATAATGAAAGAAAATACCACCCTTGTTTCATAGAATTGTGCTGTGTAATGCCTGAGAAAGGCCTAATGCCTGAGAAAGGCCTCATGCCTGAAGCCTTTCTCGGACTCAATTTGTTTTTTAAAAAAATATATCTTTCTCTAAACTACATTACTTCAAAAGATGTCATTTCTAGCAATGTTTTTTAATATAAACAGCTCTCCAGTTCTCTTTACCAAGTAAGTTGTTATGGTAATTAATTTTTGGAGTTATAACCAAAGTTAAACCCTCCCTTTAATAACAATTCTGAATTTGACAAAAAATGAACCATGTTTCAATTTTGATAATATCGATCAACAGATGATTGTTATTATCATCTAGTATTAAACTGATTTCACTTTGTGATCTTCCAGAGTGGAAATAAATTTGTTCATACAATCAGTTTATAAATTGTTGAATCAATCGTGAGCGATTTTTATTTCAATTTTTATTATAAAAGGAAAAGAAAAAAGGCTGTGACCAAAAGCAAACAAGCAAACTTTAGGTTCTGAAATTGTTTTTCTTTCATATCCTTGAATAGTCATCACACAATCTCTAAAGTGAAACTGATCTATTTTTTTACAAATAAATGAAAGAATTACTATGTGCAAAAAACAAAAACTAAAATTAATTCTAGTTGGAAAGAATTTGATAGAGTTGGTATTGATCGAGTTGGTGTGATTTGGTTTATATTGAAATACTGAATTTCCAACTGGAATAAAATCTTATAACAACTCAGTCCAGTTGGAAATCCAATTGGACTCAGTTGGCTTGATTTGATTGAATTGGAAATAGGTTGAATTTGTTGACAGTTTTTACCATTTGGATCTAATATATTTCCAATTGGAACTTTTGTTTCCCAGCAGATTCTAGTTGGGAAAAAATCAAACTGAATTCAACTGGTTCCATTTGGAAAATTGATTTGGTAAGGGAGCAAATACAACACAATTTATGACAAGAATCCCCCCCCCCTCTCTAGGCAATTTTATTGCATAGGAAACCAAATGTTTCCTTTATTGTTAATTTTTCCTCAATAATTGATTTCTCTTATATAAAACAATGTATTCTTATGATGGAGTCTGTCAATTATGAGTTGCCTAAAGCAGTGGCTAAACTATATAAGGGGGTTGTTTTTACTCTCTGCATGAGTTCTTCTTAAAGTAGTAAATTGCATAACATTGTAACAAGAGCGCTGAAATGGGCTTGTTTGAAAGAAATGCAATAGGAAACTACAATTTTAATAGATCGATCCATTTAGCCCCGCCTCCTTACGTGTTGACCAATCATAGCTGCGAAACTCGGTCACCGTAAGTGCGAAGATCACCAAACGGCTCAAACGGTGATCAGATTTCGCGGTTGTGATTGGTTAATGAGAAATGGGCGTGGCTTAATGGATCGGTGTAGCCAGAAGTGCCCCCAAGAAAACATAAATGGTTCAAGCCTTGTGCCCCACCCCACCACCTTAAACTTTACCCTCTTTTCAGCGCTGCCCTATAAAGGCTGCATTTGAACAAAGTTGGAGGGATGGGAGAGGGATGTCCTGTGTGCGAAGTGATTTCACACCGCATAGCTCATTGGTTCCCACTTTCCACCACTACGTTAAAGTTTAAATTAAAGGCCCTATTGGTAAGATCGAAAAACACTCTTAAATCACTATCAATGTCCCTCTGTTTGTTTTCCTTTCGCATTCTGCAGTCTTGTTGTATCTGCCACATAAATGACGAAAAGTACCTCACACCCACATTGGTCCAAAGTTGTTTCTAAACAGACCGCCGCGCTGCGGTCAACCTCTGAAGTTGAAAGTTCATCTGAGGTCACATAAATACGTACACACACATGTCGATTGTTTTCAAAAGACTTCCGGATTGTACATTCGCATACATTGTACACACAGTGTGATCATCGGCCAACGTGTTCATGCCTACCGTCGTGTAGTATTTTACGTACAGTGTGTTCATCAGAACCAGGGTACGACGTGTAGCGTGAGGACGTGTATGATCCATTCTGCAGCTGATGGCCGACCGACTGTTGAATGCTTACAATTTTGTGTAATAACAACATCTAAATGACTATGGCTTCACCAACGGACAGTGATAAAGCTCCACTTTTGGTGAATTACCAGGAAGAGTTTACAGACATTCGTGATCCTAGGGAAACGGTGAGGAATCTTTATGCCAAGGGATCGTCGCTTGGGTTTTTGAGGGATTCACAAAGTAATGGTTTCGACCACGACAGGATAACGATCAGCGCTAGCAACTCGGTGTGTGATTTAAGTCGATTTCACGAGAGCATTGTGGCGATATTTGTTGTAGCGTTCGATACAAGATCAGGTGAGTTGTCACAACTTGGTACACAATAACGTTTTACATTCAACATTTGTTTTAATTTTGAAAAAATTTCATAAAAATAAACAAATCCCATTCGACTGCCGCTTTATCGATCACTGTGTGTTCATTCATTATTTAATTTTTTAATATTTATTAATTTATATAACCAAAAATTGTAAATTTTAATTTGAATTCAGGCAATTTAGATTTGTTCTTGAATTCTGTAAATGGGTGTAGAGTTCTCCTCGCTTGCCAAATGCCATGAAAACACAAGGACCGGTCAAAGTTCACTGTACTAAAGTAATTGGTCCGACTGGCTGGTTCGGTGTTGAAAAACGTCCATATTTTTGTATGAAATATGGACTGATGAATAAACTGGCGGACTAGTGAAATGAAAAGCTAACTGGACCTGCTGGCCAGTCGTTAACAAATTTAAGGATAAACCAGGAGTGAAGAATCAGTGGTGGGATTCTGTATCTCTTTGCCATTTGTTGGCATGATAAATCTTTGTATTATTTATTAATAGGCCTATTCCTAGACCCAGTAACTGGGGCGCTGTACTCCTTTAAACAAAATTTGGCATCATACAGGTCGTATTAGCGCCCCAGGTTATTACTGTATGGTTCATACATGATCCTACTCTCAGCATCCGATGGGTGCCCTGCCTCAAACCGCGTAACCGTCAAGGTCGAGGCAGGGCAAATTTTAGACTGGTGCCCAGTCTGTTTCATTGTTTTTTTCATGATGTTTTATTCCTGTTTTGCAATTCAAAAGTAAGTTATTTTGATTAAATAGGGCCTACTTTCTTTCTTTTATTAATATTGAAATTGAAAGTCATTTGGGGTTGACATTTTTTTGTTTTACTAGAGCGGGACCCCGAACAAAGATTAATTGGCAAAGTAAGGAGACAGTCAACATAAGGCTAGTTGGCTCAGTTAGTTGTGCGTTGGCCTGTTAATCTGTTGTTATTTTGGCCACACGAATTGGGCTACTCCCTGGTGATCCCTCTGCTGCCGCTTCCCAGGTTGTATCGTCAACTTGGGTGTGATCTCTGGCTGTACGTCAGTTAACGGTTGTATGGCTTCTGACTGGCACCCCCGAACAAAGATATTGACAAAATAGGGAGACCGCCAACATAGGGTGAGATGTAGGTCAGTTGTAGAGCGCTTGTAGGTCATTGGTTCAAATCCCGCTCTAGTCAATTTGTCTTTGTTCAACCTTGAATTATTTCAACAGTTTCCCTTGTGTGTTACATATTGGCTGTCAGAACCAAAATGTCCTTTGTATTCCTATAAAACAGAAACATTAATAAAACTATCAAGTGTTGTTTTTTTTTGGTGGGGGCAACCTGAGGATTGGTAAATTGAAACCAAAGCTGGAAAACAAATAAGAAAACCCAATTTGCTGACAAAATGAAAATTTCCTTACACTTTCCCTTCTATAGATTGAGAGATGATATGAAACATTGGTAAAACTATCAGTTGTTAAATTTACACAAGTAGTCTATTTCGATGTTTTTATAAACTTGAGGAAAGGTAAATCAATACTGGATTTACTCAAGCTGGAAGAAATATCATTATTATCAAACCTTAGCGTAAAATGTTCGAACCAAAAGTTCCTTTCAGTTCCTCATAAATAGGTTGTGAAACTTTGATGTTGAAACTATCAGTTGTTAAATTTACACAAATAAATACTTAGGGGGGGGGGGGTGGAGGGACAGTAGGATTTGTATCAAAGCAGGAATGAGGAATTTTATATTTTAATCTGAATTTAGACTTTTTGTTGTAATTGAAAACAAACTAGCTGTTATTTTCTTCAGATGTAGAAATCGTGCTGTAGATACTATGATACTGTGCTTCCAGCTTAGTTTCCACAGATCACTCGTGGTTGGTTTAATACAATGGCTGGAAATACAGACCGTCATTATGCCTCCTAAAATTTGAATCCCAGTTTCAAAGTTTTTTGTCAGCATTGACTCTTACCCCTGTAATTTTTAGTGAATTGCGAATGCTAGATGAAAGAAATGCCCCCTCAAAGCTGGTTAAAACCACCGATTGATAATATATGTCCAAGTAATTCTAAATTCGAACTCCCACTCGTACTTGGAGAGCCGCTTCAAGGAATCCGAAGCCGTCGGGCAATGATGCATATTGCTCATATGCCTGCGTCGGAGGTAGTCTTGTGACGTCACTAAACTGACGCTGATTAACTTGAAGATGGATGCGTCTAGCATCTCTCAATCTCTCTGCTGTAATGACGCTATATGGGAATCTTACACGCAAGACTGAATAGTGCCTAGAAATTACATTCTGATTGCATGTGAAGTAACATTCAAACATTGTTATTATTTTATTAAAGAGGGAAAGACTGATTCCATGACATATTTCAGAAAAAAAGACAGAACAAAAAACAAACAAGGTGCTTGTAATTTTTATTTTTTTTTGCAACATTCAATGTTCCTGTATTTGTATCACAAGAATACAATGTCATTCGATTGACTTTATTACAAGCTATCTAGTGTCACCAATAAAAACTAATTTTAATTTGGTTTGATTTTGATTTACAAATGTCATTCTTGATTTAAAAAATAATTTATTATTTTCATCATTAGGTCAGTGTATACGGAGCCCATAAAGCATGTAAAGGGGAATGTTTATAAAAAGTATTAATTTTGTTATTTTGTTCCCTCAAATTATTAATTCATTCCCCTGAAAATATTGTTATGGAAAAGAACATCTTTAGGGAAAAAAACATTATTTCAAGGGAACACATCTTATTAAAATAATCATTTGTGGGAATGAAATAATATTTAGAGTAAAACAAAGTAATGTTTGGTTTGAAAATCGAATAAAAACTTGTCTCTTTACGGGCTCCGTAATTGTATTATCATGTAGTGTGCAATTGACAGTGCTTTCAACATCTGAGGCTTCCCATCCAATGAGTTGTCAAAACCTTAATTGCAAATAAGTGAAAAGTGTTTCTAATCTTCCCGGAAGATCAAAAATGCCCGGAAGACAATTTGCTATGAAGAGAGAGAGAGAGAGAGAGTGAAAGAAAAGGATGCATTGCTTTGCCGTAAAGGGAGAATATACTACTCGCAGCATTGTCGTCATGGTGTGTGTAGTTTCCATGAACCATGATTAGAATTGAGCAACGATGCAAAAATGCATTTGACAGATATCCCGTGGCTGCCCTTGGCAGGTGTTTCTACGGCTCTTCCCTACCTCCGATGAGATCAGTATTTCACTCTCACCCTCACTCTGTCCCACACTTTCTCTGTCTCTTTGCGTGCATAATTCAAGCAAATTATCCCCCGTTTTGTGAAGTAAGATTAGAGTGAGATGTTACCCATGTCTGTATTTTCAACTGCAAGAGACCCGTTGCGCAAAAGTTTCCTGAGAATATTGTCCGTAATTTCAAGGTTTTTATTTTGGATGACACAAGTATTTATTAAACTATTTTGTCTGTGGCATCGTGTTTACAAATGGGCCACAAAACCCGGACTTGCCTTTTTTCAAAAAATACTCGGTGGTTATTTTAACAATTTTTGATTTTGTTTGTGTGTGGTACATACAAAATGTAGTATCTTGCCTGCCAGGTTATGCCCTGGAATGCACAAGAAATCAGACGACACGTTGATAGGCCCCCCTTGCATTTATTTCACAGGCTGCTACTTTTCAAAACTGGACTACATGTAGTTCTAGCCGAGCCAAGAGATATTTTTGACTGGTCCTGAGGTGTTTTATCTAGCATTTGGCCAGCGGACCACTGTTAGGGAGAATACTGCACAGATGAGAAAGACAAAGAGGAAGGAGAAACAAAACAGCTCGGGATCAGGATTTCTGCAAATCCTTAAAAAGTATATTTATAGGACTCAATTAAAAAGTCTTAAATTCAGTTACTTGAAGTTTTAGAAGAACGAATGAAGCGTGTAATGTATTTTCCTATCAGCTCGTAAAGAAAAGAATTATGTAGTGTGTAAAAACATAAAATGAAGTGTGAGTGGGTAAAGCTGTTTCTCCTGCTTTATTCACATAATTTTGGTCTTCAATTTTGTTAAGGGTAGCATTAAAAGGGACTTTTAAATAATGTGTACTGTGCAGTGATCAATAAAATAACTTGACTTATTTATTTGGGATGATATTTTGGTGTCAGTGTAAGTTAACGTGATCATGACATGAACCTGTTGGTATTTCAGTCTAGCCAGTCACCATCTGGTTGAATCATTCCATATTCCATACCCCACTTGCTGTATTCACTGCGTAAATAAGACGCTCGAGTGATCGTAGTCTTTAAAGGCCATTCCCATCACTCCCCATCATCTTTCAAAGCAGGAGGACTATTAAAAAAATACCTCCAACTCTTGGCGATATTTTCTCAGGGATAGGACTGACAGTTTTCAAACCGTTTAACTGCATAGGTTATGTATAATGGCAGAACTGTGAACAGAAACCTAAGTTCTGTATACATACACAGTAGGGTTGGGACCTTTTCAACTTTTCAACCTCAGCCAGGAAAAAACCTGTTGAAATCTGTTTTCGTATGCCTGTCCCCCCTCTGCATGTTTTGTAACAATTGGTAACAATGATAAGAATAACAGGAAACTATAAATACAGTATACTCGAACAGTATACTCTGCTCTTCTTCAGGAGAGAGAATTTCCTGAAGAAGAGCAGAGTATACTGTTCGAAACGTCAAGACCAAACCGGTTCTTTTCAGAGCCAACACTCCCACCAAAAAGTTTTATTACATGGTTGTACCCGCAAGTTTACTATTTATTTTATTTATAGTTTCCTCTTATTACCACACCATGCAAAGCTTCAAACACCATTTAATGATAAGAATAGTTATTGGCGACCATCATCATTGAGAACACTCCCACACAAAAGCACTACACTACATGTAATTCTCTACATGCAAGCCAAAACGGAAGGTCCCATTTTGTTTAGTGTTGGTTTCATAAACGTAAATGACTTAAAATTTAGAAAGCTTGTAGCACTTGTTACTTTCATATATTTGTTTATATTTTGATTTTGTGTTTATTTGGAGCATTCTATTTTCAGTCCTTTGACATCTGGCTCAAAGTTCACATAGACAGGCCTGTAAACTGACAATATGTCGGAAGATTTCAAATAAATAGTAGTCTTGGAGAGATGGCACTAATGATTGCCGGTACCCGCACTGAAGTGCCCATTTTCAATTTTGATTAAACTTGCTAGAACTTGCTCAATAATAAATGGTGAATGTCACAATTTTCTTTTATTTAAAACATTCTGGAAATACACGTAAAGTTATACACAAAGTATGCACAACCCAAGTGCACAGTCACAGTCAATGTTGAACCTTTCTTTCTCCATGGTTTGACACTCCTGTTTGACCAATAGACTCCTCCTTGTACTTTGTTTGTTTGTTTGTTTTATTCATTATTGCTTAATTTGCATTGCAGTGCATCTAACTACTGAATTCTGCTGTGAAATCTCACTGAACCAATTCTCTCTTTTAAAAAGAAAATTAACTGCAGACCTGGGATAAAACACTACTTAAAGGCAATGTATACATGTACCTTTGGTTTTTAGAACTGTTGGTTGTTTTAATCTTATATTTATAATAAGTATATGAAAACTTCATTTCAAAAGTCGGTCACGGTTTGAGATATCGCCGAAAATCTGGAGCGAATATGTCCATGCAGGAATAAACCCATAAAGGAATATACAATCTGAGAAACATTTCTGACAGAAAGGTTTCTCAGATTCAAATTTGGGGTCATAAAAACTGATTTTTTTTTTTTACATTTATAACCACATTTTTTTGAAGTGAAATGTTACTCAGAATGCTTTATACTAT
>JAUELU010000053.1:8330370-8345266 GCA_032357145.1 Evasterias troschelii | reverse complement strand
TGGCAAATTAGACAGAAAATGAATTAACAAATCAAATCTGGAAAGGTAAGATGCTGAAAGTGTACCTCTTTTATTTCAAACACTGTTTGTCTACAAATAAAACAAACTAACATTTTTGATTAAAAATTTCAGAGCATTTGCTTTGATTTTTTCTTTAATTTAATTATCAAAAGCTTTAAATGAACATTCATATATGAACATTATGCACCAGAAATTTTCCACATAATATATTGGAGTTTTTATTGCAACATCTGATGGAAAATAAAATACATTTTTGTAATTAATTTCAAAGCAATTGCATTGGTTTTTTTCTCTAATTAAAATATCAAAAGCTTGAAATTAACATTTGTAAAAACATTTTTCATCAGATAGTTCCACATTATTTTATCAAAAACATCTATTGGAAAATGACACATTTTTATAATTAATTGTTTTGCCTTTTCATTGTTTTCTTCTTTAAATAAAACATCAAAAGTTTCTATTTGTAAAACCATTTTCCACCAAATGTTTCTACATAAATCAAAAGTTATGAATTGTCGAAAAATTATCCTGAACATACAATCAATGCATACATTTTAAAACGGTTACTTGAAGATTGGTCAGCCTTTGTAACTGTTACTAATTCTTGTAATTTTTCTAGATTGATATTCATATACTTACTAATATTTTCCTTAGATATTTAATGTTCCATAACTTTATTTATTGCAATAAATAAATAAATAAGAGCTTAATACATAATCCACAGAACTTGGAACCTTTTTATCCAGAACCACATATCCAATATCAACTGGAATCCAGACTTAAAAATTATTCACAATATTACGCTCTAGAGTTATAATACGAGGCACCCAAAGTTCTACAGAGGACAAGTATGTATCCTTGGAACAGTCTGATGCAGAATGTCAGGTATTCCATCTGTGTTATCATCAATGTGACCTCTACATCTTTTGTGGTATATATCTGCAGATCTGCAGAGGATCTGCTTTCGGCAACATTCACAACTGCAGGATATCAGTTATGCAAGGCTTGTTGTTACATTCTATGGATGGCTGCAGAGCTGCATTCTTTTATTGTTGTAGGCTCCAAAGCTCCCCTTGAGACCAATAGAGACTATTCCTGTACACACAACAATAAATAATATTGATTAAAACATTCATTAATTTCAAAAATCGCAGTCGCCCCTCCCCTAAGAAGAAAACAAATCAAAATCCAGCATTGTGTTTGGTTGATACTAATTGTCAAGGAGAAGGAGAAAGTTATTAACAAATGTTTAAGACGAGATTTTGAGTTTAGTTTAAATATCTTTTCAAAGAAAACTGTTGATGATTTATTTTATTTTGTTAAGGGTTAAGGTTAGGATTAGGGCTAGGGTTAGGTTTGATATTTTGTTTCCCTAATTAAACTCAGTATTTTAACTGATTTGGATAACTACTGTCTCCTTAATTGTAAATTAACAATTAAGTTGAAATACTTTGGAAAAAATAACTGTTGATGATAGTTTAAAAGAGAGAAAATGTTTGTTTTTGTAAACCCATGGTGCACACCTTATTTTTAATCACCTCTCTAAACTTAAATACAGAGTTTAGTAAGAAAACTGTCGATGATTTGTTTTAAAAAATAAAAATAATGAAGGGTTAAGGTCAGGGTTATGGTTGGGTTGGGGTTGTGGTTGGGTTAGTGTTTTTATTAAAACTTTTAACAGAAGAAAATAATGTTTCTCAAAAGAAGAAAAACAAAAGGGTTTTTGTAAAACCATGTTAAGGTTAGGGTTAGGGTAAGGGTTTTTGTTCAACAAATTTAAAGAGAGAAAATATATGTTCACCAAAAGGAAAAAAATAAAAAACATGTTGAGGGTTAGGGTATGGATAGGTTTTTGACCAACGGTTTTTTTGAAAAAGAGAAAATAAATACAATTTTAAAAGGAAAACCAAAAAATTATTATATTTCTGTAAAACAATGGTGCACACCTTGTTAACCACGTAACTAAGTTTAAATACAGAAAACTTTTGATGATTTGTTAAAACAAAAAATGAAGATTATTTCTTTTAAAAAAATGGTTAAGGTTAGGGTTGGGGTTGTGGTTGGGGGTTGGGGTTGTGGTTGGGTTAGTGTTTTTCATCAAACTTATAACATAAGAAAATGTATGTTTCTCAAAAGGGGAACACAAATTATGTTTCTGTAAAATCATGTTAAGGTTGTGGTTAGGTTTAGGATTATGGTTGGGGTTAGGGTTTTTGATCAAGAGTTTTAAAGAGAGAAAATACATATTCCTCAAGAGGGAAAATAAAATTATGTTTCTGTCAAACCATATTAAAGATTAAGGTTAGGGTTGGGGTTGGGGTTAGGGTTAGGGTTAGAGTTAGGGTTGGGGTTAGGGTTAGGGTTTGGGTTTTTGTTTAAGAGTTTTAAAGAGAGAAAATACATGTTTCTCAAAAGGAAACAAATAAAAAATTATGTTTCTGTAAAACATTGTAAATGGTTAAGGTTTGGGTTAGGGTTAGGATTAAGGTTGTTAGGGTTAGGGTTTTCGATCAAGAGTTTTAAAGAGAAAAAATATATGTTCGCTAGAGGGTTTTGAAAAAGAAAATTATTGAGCACACCTTGAAAAACAGAGTTAAGTTTGAAAGCTGTTGATGATTTGTTTTATGAAAAACTGTTGGAGTGAGGGTTTTAGATAAAAAGTTTTTAAAAGGGAAAACGAGAAAGAGAGAGAAAAAAGACATGATGTCTCTGTATAACATTGTGCACACCTTCTTTTCATCCAACTCTGGGGATGTCACCAACTGGTTTTATTCTGAGGTGTCTCTACTCTTGATCAGTTTCTGTCTCATCTCACAACTTCATCACGAGCAGGTGAGCTCCTCAAGGTAATCTGACTCCGTTTTCCCTCATCAACTTCATCCTGAATCCCTATTATGAGTTGAGTTAGCTTTCTCAGATGTTGGCAAAGACTGCACTCTCTCGGAATTCAATCAAACAAAACTGCAAACAAAAAGTGATTGAAAAGTCTTGAAAAAAAAGTAATAAAATCACAAGCTTTTAGAAAACGATCAGTTCAGTTTTCACTCAATGATTACTCCAAAGAAAGCCATTTTAATTATAAATGGAAAAAGATGGAAAAAGATGCCTGAAGTCTGAACCCTCCCCATCTTTTTTCAATCATTATGACTAAAAATACAATCTTGTTTACAAAAATATTCTTTTTGACTGCAGCAGTCAAAATGTAGAAGTCAAAATTTAGTATCTTTCCAATTCTTTTAAATTAATTTCTTTGGACAGATCACACAAAAAAGATGTAGTCTGATCATGCCAGCTATAATATTCTACATTTAGGCCCTTGAAGGCCCTTTCATGTCATTTAACGATCAATCAAAAAATAACGAACAACATACGACACTGCTCATCAACATTCGCGTGGCCTTCTATTAAAAATAGGACGGCCAGACTGCTGGAATTTGTTTTAAAAACATCACAGATTTTGGGGGAAAATTTATTGCTTTTCGAGTCGCGAGTGTGAATTTTTGTTCACATAATTGTTAACGTGCGCGAAAACCATACTTGTTGGGTTCCCTCAACAACTCCAACATTTATACAATCAACTGCTGTATTCTATGAGGACCAGACTGATTTACTCAGTATTAGTCTGGTCCAAATTAGATCATAACGGTTGATCATATACAATGTCATTGTTGAGGGAACCCGACAGGTATGGTTTCCGCACACGTTAACAATTATTTGAACATAAATTCACACTCGCGACTCAAAAAGCGTTCAATTTTACCCCCAAATCTTTGATGTTTTTAAAACAAATTCCAGCAGTCCGCCTATTTACAAGTATATTGGCACTCAATCGGTAAGTTTTAATAATGCAGATCGGGCGGAAAAAAACAAACCAGGGGGGCACAAGAATTGGTTTGCAATTGCACTAGGGCCAAGGATACAGAGTGGATTGGCCCTAATTGGGGCTAGCAGACAATGACTAATTGAACTCGCTGTGACTCAATATATCATGACTATTGATTTGAAGGATGCATAACTCCGTTGATCAATGGCCTACTATTAGCCCTGGTAGGACGTCAGTCAGTGCCACTGTGTTGTATGCAACGGAGCAGTCCAACCTGGGCTAGGCCTACTATGTACTACAACTATTTTGTATAAATATAGCTCAGATTCCAGAGCATGGATGGAAGGAACATGCTGTGGCATCATAAGTTGGGGATTGGGGAGGCATACAGATTAAACACATCATGACAAAACGGACACATAGTACGGTCTCATACCGGATGTTATGATTGAGTTAAGAGAAAAAGTAAAACGTCAGACGTCTACTTCGGTTACACACCAAAAAACACACAACAAATCTTCCTAAATATCAATCTTAACGTACCTTTATAGTATCCAGTGATTTTCCTGTCTTTGATGAAGCCTCGATGAACAGCCAGATAATCCGTACAGTGTCGTAGTTTGTATCAAAAGCGACATTTCTAGGTAAACATTTGGGAAACAAAATTGAAGTCAAACCTCCCTCCATGTAAAACTGTTTTATTATAACCTAGAGAGGGCGTACTTCATAAACAAACCAAATCTAATTAAAGGAGCTATGCAAGTTACATTTTTAAAGGGATAATTTTATAACAAATAATAATAATTATTTAAAATAAAAGCAACAAGCAATTTGATGGTCACAATTATTCATGATGTCGTAAATCAAACTTATGAAAAGAAAATATGAAGAGTAAACAAAAAAACTCTACGGTTTTGCGAAATAAATTGCACTTTGTGGAATCCTAATAACTTAACATGTGTATGCTTGACCCTGAAGCCTCATGTATACTTGTGGAATTATGATAACCCTTAAGTGCGCAAGAGTCCACTTGGGACATTATTACAAAACCCTGCCAGTTGACAACATGGCATTAATGCTTAGCTCAATATTCTGGCCATACACCGAGGGATAAAATAACTGATAGCAACCCACAGTCTTCCAGAGGGTCTGAGATTGTATTTCACTATCCAGGGGCGGATCCACGAATGGAGAGTTCATTACCCCAAGATAGGGCTTGTTTGTGTATAGTCAATGGGGAAATTCCCTGAGTCCAGTCGACCAGTGAAAGTTCTAAACAACGTAGCGTGTAAACGACCTTGCCCGGCCCTCTGGCCACTCAAACTTTCAATTATGTTTCTCAAGCGTATTCTCTTAAAAGTCAAGAAAAATGGGATAACAACTAAATTCATGCGCAGCTATTAAAAAAAACCGCTTAGTCAGCCAGTTGCTGACTGGTAGGGTTATAGACATTCAAGGGTTTTAGTTTCATGATTTGCTGTACATGCAATTATAATGAGATGATTCAAACATCAGGTGGAGGCATTGGGGCCAAACTACATTCCTACGAAGAGTTTAATCGAGAAAAACCGACTAATGTTTGGATCTGAAACAAGTTGTACCACTGAACTGGTGTGTGCTAATGGCCTTGCGTAATTTCCTATAAAATCATAGAGGTTATTGGACTTTATTCCTTCGAAATCACAGTAGGTTAGCTTTGCGCCCTTTTCCTTCAAAATCACGTCAAGCCTTGCGCCAATTCCTTCAAAATCACATGGGGATAATCCTTGCGCTCTTTTCCTTCTAAGGGTAGTATTTTTCAAAAACACAATTAGAATGGTCAACCTTGCGTCTTGTCATTCGAAATAACTAAGGGGTAAGGGACTTGGGCCCTATTCCGTCAGTATCACAAGGGGGTAAGCCTGGCGTCATTAAAAAAAATATTTACAAAACAAGAGGAAAGCCTTGCATCATTTCCTTCAAAATCACAAGGGGGTAAACCTGGCGCCATTTCCAAAAAAATCACACGCAGGTAAGCCTTGTTTTCCTTTTTTTCAAAATCACAAGGGGTAAGCCTTGCGTCACCATCTTTCAAAATCACAAGGGGTATAAAGCTTTGAGCAAATTTCCCTAAAATTCACGAGGGGTAATCCATGTGCTCTTTTCTTTCTAAATCCTTGTGTCATTTCCTTCAAAAACTCCTGTTACGCTTGTACTTTGTAGATTGCAATTGGTACTGACGCATTAGTATTGAACTTATCCAGAATACTTGCTGTATTTTAGGGAAATTTGATATATCCTAGGCTTCTTCATGACTTGAGAAGAATCGTCGAAAACAAGTTAACTAACTGTGAATCACAAGCGTACACTTAGGCTTCACACTTTCGTATAAGAATACACGTTTATGCAATTACTTTACAACTTGGGCTACAGTGTATGAAGTTTGGAGGTGCAAACGGATCAAAAATAAAGTTTTAAAAAAACAGACATTGATATCTTTTCTCTCTCTCTCTGTCATTGCCAGATTAATTGTTTATTTCTTAAATTACTTTATACAGTTTGAGTTATGATGTACATTAAATGTCATTTTACATCATGAGTTGTAGGGCTATTAGTTTACTCGTGGAGTAAAGCTTTTTTTATTTTCTTTAAAACAACTTAGGTACCCAGCAGAAGAATAAGAAATTCTCGTTTAAAAGAAATTTTGTAACCCTATTGGGGTAAGGGTTGTGTTGAGATTGGGATTGGCGTGTGGGATTAGCTTTGGTTTTGAGAACGGGTTGTGGGTTTATGTTAAGTGGGGGTTGAGGATTATGATGGGTTAGTTTTAGAGTAATAAGTGCTTGGAGTTATAGGGTTAGGGCTGTGGATAACTTGGGTTTGGGATTAAGGTTAACTTAAATAATAAACAGGGTCCGTTTTTACGAGCAGAAAATATTACTAAACACATTTTGCTGATAAGAAACAGCAGATTAATGAATTTTGATCTTGCTTTGAATTAAAAAAAAATAATGCTGCATGCAGTTGACTACAACTCAATTCCCCTTCAACCACCACTATTCAGAAAAGAAAACCATGATAGTTTATTCCTGACAAAATTGATGAAGAAGTTTCCATGATTTGACCAATGACAAAACAGGACAAACTAGCTAGTTTTTAGTGAAATTCATACTTTAATACCCCTATTCGGCGAAGGATACAATATTGAAAATAGACTTTACAGGCCCAGTACCCAGATATCACCTTCCATCAAAAATATTCACTGGCTCCCAATCCAACGTCCCTCCAGATAGGGCCCCAATTTCATAAAGCCTGTAAGCACAAAATAATCTTGCTTAGCAAATTACCAGCCAAACGTCCACCACGTTTTCATTGTTACAACTGGTTCTCAGCAGTATTTTCTGCTAAACAGCTTTATGAAACTGGACGATGGTGCTTTAAATTTTTAGATGAGTTTGTTTTCTCTATACTTACATTTCTATGCAATATACATACCCACTTTATACATAGTTTTAAAGTATTTACACGATTCTTGAAGATTTGTCACAAAAATACCATATACACTGAAGTTTACAAAATCGAATTTCTTAAATACAGAAATATGCATATATTTAATTTTCAAATTTGACTACCGGTGATTGTAATTGCTCTTTTGTTTGTTTCCAACATGGCCGAGCAACTCTACGAAAACATTCTGAGAAAGTGGTTTGATTTGTGACAAAAGATCACTTATCCACAAAGAGGGAAGACTTGAATCTAGTTGAAAAAACTGTCAGAATTTTTAGATTTATCTACACTTGTATTCACATATTCTATTTCATCAAACATACATATGATTTTAAAGGTGAAGTCTTGTTGCACATTCCCCCTACAAATCAATACATCATGTTATGACCTTTGACCCGCTCTTGAACCACACTGTAGCTGCATAAATATATGAGCCTTGAATGAGATGTCCGAACTCCCAAGTTTACACTTGATACAGTAATTTCTGCCAAAATAATTTGAGTCACAATTTTTTGAGCTACAATAATTTGAGTCGTAATCATGAGACTGAGATAAGACAATTAGTTAGTTTAGATATTTAAGTGTAAAAAGCTTTGCTCCTATACAGTAGACTGTGCTAGTCTCGTGCACATTCAAACATTGGACAAGCTGCTGAAAAGGTGTCATTCAATTTCCTCCACACAAAAACTATAACAATGTTACTTAAAAATTTAATTTACACAACTATGTTCCTGCCCTAACCTTAGAGTGTTGAACACAGGGCTAGGGGTGTTGGAACATAGACTTTTCAAAACCACAGTGAACAATACTGAATGGTCAAAGTATATAGGCAAGTACAAAGTCTCCCAAATTTCGAATAATCTACTCCGCTCCAGTAGAAAAACAGCAAGACAGGTTCTCAAACCAAATATACATTGATACCTCACCATGCAATGCCTCAAATCCCATTATAAGTACAAAGACATTATCCGCAAATGAAAGAGTTCTCAAAAGGTAGATCAGTTTTATAAAGTGTTTTCTAAAATATAAAAGTTAGAATTCTACCTCCATGCTGGAAATAGGGAACTGTGAAGGACAATGACGACAGACTAACTAACCAGAGGTGAGTATGGTTACAAGGAAGGTCATGAAACTTTTTCGTGGGGAAAGAACAACTGAATGTCTGAGTATCTATGAAATGATTTTTTTTGTTGTTAAGCTACATGCATTATGGGGTGTTAATGAGTTGGACAGAGAAAACAAGCACTTTAAAGAGTATAATAAAGTTGTTAAAGAGGGTCACCAGGTTAATTTGTGTTTCGTGATGCACTCATTTTCCAGTAGATAGGAAGAGTTCTGAGGAAAACGGAGGAAAAATACATGTTCCTATAACCACACGTAAAAATGGTGTAAAATGTCATTTTACTTCATACCTTTTTAGAGCAAAACTTGAAACATGATCATCGACTGTCATAACAAGTAAGTCTTAACGTTCAAACATACATGTGTGTACAAGTCAAAATGTCAATATCAATGCAGCTTTGCTTGAATATGATAAAAATTCAGAAACGCACTGAAAGTTCTCCTAACAAAGATGTACATATCATAGTATTTGTTTTTAAAGATTTTGACAAGATTGCTCTTGAAGGGTATCAAACACTGTGGCACATGAGGTTAGAGACTTTAAATTAGTCTTCCAAGTGTCTTAAAAGCAAAGTATACCTTTGGTTTTTGGAACCGTTCAATAGTTTTTGAGATATCGCCGAAAGACCGGAGCTAATAATGCTCACGCAGGAAAAAATATCGGAGAAGCGTTTCTGACAGAAATGTTTCTCAGATTCAAGTGTTGGGGCATAAAACTTGATATCTTTTTCCGTAACCACATTACTTTGAATTGAAATGTTTCTCGAAATGTTTTATACTTTCGAAAGCTGCTGTACTTCTTACCACGTTAGTTTTTATTGCCATTAATTTGCATAACCAAACGTATACAGACCCTTTAAGAGAACTCTATCTATTGGAAAACGAGTGGATCACTAAAACTAAATTTGACTCTTTAATTTTATGTTGACTGTCCGTAAGTCCCCACAATAGAAACGCTACACCTTATGCACTGACTTAATCATGAAATATTTCTTTGGTCAAGTATCTAAGTGGTGGGGACTTTTGTGTTGAAATATTTTATAAATCAATCACAAAAGTATTTTATTGGGCGGAAATAAACAAAAAAAGTAGACATTTAATATATAAATAACACACTAAACATAAATTTTGTTGTTGTTAAGAAAAAGTTTTCAAATTCAAACAAAATAAATAAATAGTTCTTCTTTGATAATGCACAGTAAGTTTAACATGACGTATATGAGGCAAAATCATTTTAAATAGTTTTTTGCGAAATATTTGCTACAAACAATTCAGCCGAGTATAGAGTGTTACTTTTAACTCACTCATTTGTAAGTCAACATCAGCTAGAAGGTATATTATTTCATATATTTGATCTATAAAACCTATATTATCTCCACTTCCCAAGATAACTTCTATACTTACATGACTTAACACAAAATAAATTTTCCCTTTTGACATCAAAAGTTTGGAAATCTTCCCTGTCAGAACATTTCAATTTCCGTGGCGTGACAGTGCTGTTTTGATTCATAGTCGCTTACAGGCTTTTCCTGAAGCTCAACATTTTTGTCCAGAGAGACACTGATTGAAGTCTGTTATTTGACATTATGAAAAAATGTGTATTGAGCTTTACTATATTATATATAATCTGTGTATCTTGTTTACTTTTCTTCAACAAAAGAACAATCATGTTCATTTCATTGAAGTTGGTCTTTAAATGTGACTCAAGCAAAGCCTTCATTACAAAAATACATTGACCAGTTTAGTGGTACTGGTATCTAGGCAGTGAATTTGCACCATGACAAAATATTTGTTTTTTATTGTCTATCTATATCTTCAATAAAGTCACCGTAATGGGGGGAATCACTCTGTCGTTTTAAAAACTTTACATTGCAGAGTGCCTCATTTCATTATTTTCAGAAATATGACAACTTTCAAAGACGATATTTAAATGAATCATTCGTTCCTGATTATGTTTATTTTGTATTCCTCGTTGTCTTTTCTTCACTCTCCTGTTTCCAAACAGTTCATTTCAATATTTGTTAAAACCATTTTTCGAATGGAATACACAAATACAACAAACTCCTTTATTTTATCACCAATAAATATATTTGTTAGAAAGACTTTACTAAAAATACATATTTCAAATTGAGCGGCCACATCCTTGATTGATTACAAAAAATGCCTGTCCCTTGTTCATCACTTTCATGTATTCAAACGGTTATTCAAATTAGTATTATTTGTAATTTCCAAATGGGTTACATCAGTATCCATTCCCTTTTTTGTTTTCACCAATAAGATTATTTGCTAGAAAGACTATAATATAAAAGGAAATGTGTTTTAAAATCAGTGGTCTGATCCATTTCCAAGCAGTTTAAACTGGTTTGAGGCAATTCAACCCGGTTCACACTGGACAGCATGGGTTATCCACCATGAGGATGACATCAATACCGTAGAGTTCCACAAGGTCCATAATGAACTGGCGGTCAGCGACAGGGTCCAGTCCCATGGCTTTCATGTGGTCAGTGGTCAAGGCTTTGTCCTGGCTCTCTGATACGTCCATGAGAGTCTGGAAGATGTGGTTGTTCTGCTCCAAAAAGAATCTGGGGGTGGGAAACAGACGAGTATTTGCTGAACACTGATTGCCATACAGTCGTCTGTGTTCTGGTCATTTTGTTCTTTAACTATCTGCCTCTTATTGGCTGTATTTTACTTGTTAACAGAGTTAACTATATGTGCAAACTATAAAGCTTTATTTATCTTATTTAGTTGGTGGTGATGCCAAGGAATCTCAGAAAAGTGAACTTAATCACGATACTAGCCAATAACCCCATGGAGAGAGGACAAGGAAGTAAGTTTCAGCTTTATATGTGGGAGGAAACCCAAGAGAATGATTCCAAAGAAAACCCACACAGTCAGGTAGGGACCGGAAACCCAAGCCACACAGTGCTCCTGGTGGGATTAGAACTGGCGCCTTGTGGTGGAAGGTGAGGAAAGATACCAATACGCCAACCAGACCGCCTAAACATCCCATCCGACAGAGGAAGCAATTAAGGTCAAGATTCTTGCTCATTTATTCCGACAGACTATGCAAGTATTCAAACCTGGTAATATGTCTGATTTTGTTTCCTTCAAATGTTATATACCGGCCCCGTATACAAGGTTCCCCGGAGATTCCCAGAGGGTTCCCATGAGGTTTCCAGGAGATTCCCATGAGGTTCCCTGGGGGCTCCCAGTAGATTCCCTGGAGGCTCCAAAGAGGTTCCCAGGAGGCTCCTATGAGGTTCCCAGTAGGTTCCCAGTAGATTCCCAATAGGTTCCCAGTAGGTTCCCAGTAGGTTCCCATTAGGTTCCCGGGAGATTTCCAGGAGGTTCCCAAGAGGTTCCCGAGAGGTTCCCTCAACATTCCTTCTTAATACTGATAAAAATTAATTTGATGAATTTGACCCCACATGCCCTCACATGGTAAACAAAATGGCGAATTAGAAGTGTTTCTTCAAACTTACGATGCAAAGATATGATCATCATCCATATCATCGTCGCTGTGTTCATGGGCATTGAATAACAAAGCACACCTCTGGTTGTTCAGCCTGTTGAACTTCTCCTTGTCCATTGCGTTGGTCTTGCCAATGGCCTTCAGATTGCCAGAGTTGGTCGTCACGTTCTGGTTGTCCACGTAAACGTCGTACAGCGACTTCTTTTCTTGAAAGATTTTCTCAGTTGTACCTTTCGAAGATAGAAATGTCAGAAGACAGTTTAGCCAAATTTGTTGGCATATACTGTGAATTTTAAAGCGAATGGTGGATTTTTTCCCCTCTCAAAACATTGAGTACAGTACAGTATTTAGTACCGAGTTAGTTCTAGTTTTGAATAAATATAAGAATAACCATAAACAAAACTTACATAATATAGTGCTGTTGTTAATTGTTATCTTACTGAATGACATATTGGCAAAAACCTGCCAAGGTTATCGTTAAACCATGGAATATTGTTGGAGATTATTGTTCAAAGTAATTGTGCAAATGAACTCAAAAATGTCCATCATGGAACCTATGACCACCATCTTGAAACAGTGCTTAACTTTGTGACTTGACCAGAGAGAAACAGTGCTCCGAAGTTAGTTGAACCAGCTAGTCCAACTGGATCAACCTAGCTTCGGAGCACCATTTCTCTGGTCAAGTCGCTAGTCCAACTGGATCAACCTAGCTTCGGAGCACCATTTCTCTGGTCAAGTCGCGAAGTCGATAGTTACATGTAAAAAGTCTTTACAATTGAATACATCTACATCTGCATCCATATAGTGTCCGTCAACCCGATAAATCAAGGACTTCTCTTTGCTCTCCGAATGTTGGGATTTTTTGATTTTTTAAAATTTTAAGCGACATCTTCATTGGTTTTGTACACAAAAGTGAAGAGAGGACATCCTAAAGAATCAAATTGATTAAAAAAAAACCAATACTTACAAGCGACATAAGAGACTTCTGATTCTAATGTATCAATATCAGCTACGTTGATGTAAAAGAAAGGTTTATGGTCCATGGCAGAGGATATAAACACGTCGTATTGACCGAGTAACGATGCACAGTATACTGCAGAAATGAAAAAACAGAAGGTGATAAAAACTGTTAAATAAATACAACACTTCATGATGTTATGTCATGGTAACAATTTTATTTTTAGTAAGTTACCAGAAGTACAGAAGGCTGAGGGGTGTAGTTAATCTGAATCAAGTTCTGGTATTGTCAGAGTGTTGGTAAAAGCCCTTTTCACACAAAAGCAATTTAGCAGGGGTCCCTTGCTTTATTTTAGCATGGTTGTGAAGTTTTAGAGTAACTGCACTTTGTGTGAAAGGACAACAAAGTTAGGACTGTCCAAGGTTCCTTGTACATTCTTCATTAACATTGTTAAACTTTGTCAGAGGTTCGTACAATAACAAAATCTTCCACAAGTGGAATTTTTGACTATGGACGTGCACAAAATCATTGTTTTAAGGGAGCATTTCTTAATTGAGCATTGGTTGTTTGTTTTGTTTTTTAACTTCTTGATTTATTAAACCCATAGCAACAAATGAACTATACCCACAGCAACCAATGTGTTATACCATAGCAACCAATAGTATAGACCCATACCAACCAGTGTACTACACCCATAGCAACCAAAGTGGTATACCCATGACCAAAACAGCTTCTTGGTACCTGGAGGGCAGGGCACAATATAAGCTTAGGTTGTTATAAAACAAACTGCGTATACTTGTACTGTGATTAAAACTACAACTATACATCGGTAATCCCCAGAGAGCAGTCCATTTCACAACACTCCAGGGATTACCTCAGGAGTTGCAGTCACAATGATAGCAAATATAGTCAATATTTGTAAACTGTGGTGATTGGATAATCCATCCCTGCTTGCATGGACTCTGTAATCCATCCCTCTCTCTCCTCTCTCTAGGGAGAATCTCAATCTCATTGTCCATGTATAACTCCATCTTTGCCTCTAGAGTTACAAGGACGCGCTACCTCTTGTTTGTTCCATCATCTATTGAAACAACTAATCAACTTAAGTCTTGTCCTCTGCCAGAGTCTATTAGATCAGCGCTTAATTTGTGGGCCTGTTTGTGGTGGTTGGGGGAGGGGGGGGGGTGCTCTTACACCACGGCACGATGGACGGACAAATGATCGTTTATAAAGAAAGAGAGACACAGAATCAATCAGAGGTAATTAAGGGTTTTATGAGGTTGTAATACTTTCAGGAAATTAAAGAGGACATCTTACGATGATGGTGTAAATATGCTGGCATGGTCAATAAGCATGAGATACCACATGCTTATTGACCATGCAAGCATGGTAGATTTTTGTTGATTCCGGCCAAAAATTAAAACTCAAAAAAATCTCAATATATCTCAAACTGTGGCTAATTTTCCAAGCACGCGCAATTTCTTTAGTAGTCCCTTCTGTTTCATTTGAAACCATAAAATTACCCCTCAAAAATTGAACCAAATATTGAAATTTTGACCATGGCAGGTTTTGTTGAATTTGTTGAAATTTCTCAAATAACATGTGTAGTACGTACGTTGCCTACCAGGAAATGCAAAATTTTCATAGTTTTTATTTTTACAATGTCCCTGACAATTACCTGGAAGATTACTCAGCCAATTACCAAGTCATTCGCGTACACCATTCTTTTTAAGCAATTAGCTAGCCAATTAGCCACGCAAATTGCTGAATGATACTAAACAAAATTCTAGACAAATAACATGTAATTAGGGCCCACAATTGACATGACATTTACGTACACCATAACTACTTTATAACATTACCAGGGAGTCTCCACTCCACAAGCTTGCTGTTAGGAAAATAATGCCAATAAATCCTAATTGTTTAAAGGGAGGTTATACTTTTGGTAAATTTCAAAGACCAGTATCCTCACTTGGTGTATCCCAACATAAACATGAAACAACAAACCTGT
>JAUELU010000053.1:8279487-8293444 GCA_032357145.1 Evasterias troschelii | reverse complement strand
TGCATTCAACAACACTATACGCATCGCGACTATTCCACCGATAGAGGGCGTATTCTGGAAGCCGCGAATCTGTCATGTTCTGAGCCGATGTGTAGTGGGTAGGCTGGAAGTTTCCCAACAGCGCCCGCTATTGTTCGAAAGTCATCATGCTATGGGCGATAGTTGCGTGATCGCGATAGTTGCGTGATAATGAACAACAACGTCTTGCACCAAGACTAGTGACGTAATTGTGTGTAATTTTCTTCTATAACGTTGTAAACAGCGTTCATACCACATCAAAATTAACCTTCTTACCACGTTTCTGCCTTTTTGTTGTAACATTGTCACAACGTTGTGCCATAGTATTATAGTAAGGTATTTAGCTTGTATGTATTATGCTGATATTCATAAAGTGTAGACTGAAATAAAGACTAGACAGTGGTCAGTGCTTTAACTTTCTGAAGAATGACTTGTGCTTTTTAAACTGTCATTCATCTATTTAAAAGCCTCCGAGGAGTCACGTTTGCCGCAGTTGTCTCAGCAGAACTACTAATTAGTGCATAAATCTCACAAAACTTTATCAATTTACCCCATTCTTCTCAATCAGCCCATTCCATTTGCATTTCACACCAGTTCAATGGCGCAACTTTGAAAAAAAATACTTCTCGATTGTTTTCAGCCCCCGGTATACTTGACACGCTTCTCCATATGTTTTCTGCTGAATATGGTAATATCACAACGCAAAAATTAAAATTGTAAATTTTGCAAAATAAAAACAATAGACCTGATCATTGGAATACTCCACAAGGTCGTTCATGAATGTTGACAAACAGTTGCAAGACTTTATAATAGTAAACTTCACTCATTTTTGTATCAATCTTTCTATTTAAATAACAAGTCACTCTTATTAATCAGCTGCACCGTGCTTCCTTGATCCTTCCAGGAATTCTAATGAAACACTTCCCCGTTGGGTTTATTATTTTTTTAGGGCTATTCGCTGTACTTGCACGAATCCGCCATTTGCGTGTAGAGCCTCGACTTCATTCTTCATTTGCATCTGTTTGGATTAAAGTTCCATTACGTTACCGCGACAACAGTAATGTAAAATATTGCTTCTTTTCTCTTTTCACTGCAGTCCCCAATTTTAGGCTCTACACGCAAATGGCTGACCGTGCAAAGGCCAATGTATCCAACAGGTTGTTGATCATATGGGTGGGGGGGGGGGGGGGGGTGGGTTAGGAATTTTGGAGCGAGATTAGGCCTAAATGTACTGATTATGAAGAAAGGAGAGCCATGCCATCTAAGGCCAGTAGTGGGTCCCAGCCCAGTACTTGTAAGCCTCCAATAAAAGTCCAAAGGGTTGTTATATAATCTTAGCGATCGACCTTTAGATAACTATGCAATTAAAGACTCTGAGGTATTCAACCAGCTTATGTCAATTGACACTAACAATCAGTGCTCGGTTCAGACTCTTCATTTGTTAGTTAAAGCGAACTTTTTCATGTTTTGCCAACTAAATTAAGAGAACACTGCCACTTGCAACATTAGTAAGTGTCAAAGACCAGTATCCACACTTCTTGTGCATGACCCAACATAAATTTTATACATGAAATAACAAACCTGTGAAAGTTTAAGCTCAATCGGTCTTCGGAGTCATGAGAAAACAGTAAAAAACAAAACATTATAACATGTTTTCAAACATCGGGTTTTGGACATGCGTGATAAAGCCTAGTTGTTTCACTCATTTCCTAAAAACTGTACGCATCATTTCAAGCAAAACTTCCAGTTTCCACTATGACAATCTTTACTCCATGTAAGTTATGAGCAAATCTGTAAACATTATCTTACCAAGGTTGTACACACCCTTTAAACACAGATCACGTTAATTCATATGCACAACTTGCATAATAGGTCTAACTGAATCACACTGAAGGGACAAACCGACCTTATCTTTTGATTGCATACAATGTGGTCATGTCAACAAAAGCGGATCAACATTTATTTATAGACAATGTCTAGATTGTTATGCGAGCCTCATTCATTACTGAAAGCCACGTTTAGATAAAGGCATTGAGCAAAATGGATAAAGGTAAGCTTTTCTATTGGCGTGTTTTTACTCAATTCTCAACGCTGTGTTGTGTAATAATTGTGTATATGTTTGTTTGTTTGTTTGTTTGTTTGTTTGTTTGTTTGTTTGTTTGTTCCACAATCCAGGATCTAACTCTTCCAAACAAAATTATAAATGTCCTTGAGGTGCTTTGCAATGTCTGCCACTCTATACTGGCGACTTGGAACGCTGGGTGGCAGCAAACTTAACAGGTAAATTTCCATTGTTTTTAACGTAGTTCTGAGATGCGCCATTTCCGAAAACAACAATTTACCCGGCGAGTCTACTGCCAACTGGTGTCACCAAAAGCCAAAAGTGTCGACAATTTATTGCTTATTCTGGTCTGTACCAATTTAATGATAATCCCGTTTCCATAAAAACCCTGCATTAATAATAAGTTGTCTTCTTTGTTGCTTGCTCATTTATGTTCAGCTGATGAACAATTCATCTTGGATGACTTCCAAGACCCCGAGAGAGACGCACTTCTGCACGGCACGTTCCCCGGGGATTTCTTGTGGGGGGCAGCAACTGCCTCTTACCAGATTGAAGGTGCTTGGGATGCGGACGGGAAGGGTCCAAGTATCTGGGATTCTTTCAGCCATTCAGAAGGCAAAGTCTACCAGAATCAGACAGGGAATACTGCATGTGACAGCTACAATAAGATAGAAAGAGATATAGAAATGCTAGAGGAGCTTGGAGTGAAGGCATATCGCTTCTCTATCTCGTGGTCCCGGATCCTTCCAACGGGTACCCTTGAGAGCTACAACCAAGCTGGAGTGGATTACTACAAAAGAGTTCTCACTGCCTTAGAAGTGGCTGGAATTGAACCAATGGTGACTCTCTACCATTGGGATCTCCCTCAAGCCCTTCAGGACATTGGTGGCTGGGAGAATGACATGATGGCCGTGTATTTCAGCGACTACGCTGATATCTGCTTCAGGGAGTTTGGCGCCAGAATAAAGCTTTGGATCACGTTTAACGAGCCTTTAGTTTTTACAACACACGGTTACGAGATTGGTTCCCATGCTCCTGGACTAAAACACATGGGATACGGAGCGTACAGGGCTGGGCACACACTCATCAAAGCCCACGCACAAGCCTGGCACTTGTATGATGACAAGTATCGTTCGAAGCAACGGGGCAAGGTTTCCATTGCATTCAACTCAGATTGGTTTGAACCAAAGACCAACTCTGAAGCTGACAAACTGGCTGCTCAGAGAGCTGCTACACTCTCCCTTGGTTGGTTTGCGCATCCAGTGTTAGTCAATGGTGATTATCCTGCATTGATGAAGGAGTATGTCGCCAATGCGAGTCGTATTCAAGGCCTTTCAACAACCAGACTTCCTCAGTTTTCAGAAAGTGAAAAAAAGATGATCGCTGGGACGTTCGACTTCTTCGGTTTGAATCACTACACAACATCCTACGTGAGTCATAAAGCTACAGCTCATCCCCGCATAGCTAGCTTCATCTTAGACTGCGACATCGAGCTGACAAAAGATGACGCATGGCCGAAAGCTGCCTCGTCTTGGCTGAGCATAGTACCGTGGGGTATGAGGAGGCTGCTGGGATGGATCAAGAAGAATTACGGAGACGTTCCCATTTACATCACAGAGAATGGGATGTCCCAGAGCCAGATGGACACCAAGGATGAGTTAAGAGTCAAGTACTTCAATGCCTACATCAATGAGGTACTCAAGGGTAAGATACACTTGGCGTTAAGACAATAATTATACTTATGACGAATTCAGACAGTAATATAAACATGAGTATTTAAACTAGAACTAATCACAATGGCAAACGGCAGCTATATCCAGGTGTTATGGAACCATTTGAATTGTGTCATACTACTATAGCACACGGTGCACAAGTCGCAAGGGTTTTGCAATTTACTCTAAACTTCACACCTTAACCCACCAGTGAGGGTTGCTGTCAGCACATGCTGACATTATTTTTATATTTCCATTGTCTTAAACACTGGTATGCCATGAAACTAAAAGCTGTGCCACACTAATTGTGTGAGGGGTGTCAATCAATGCCGGTCAGTCATTTGGTTTAAGGGGGTATAGGACACATTTGTTCAAAATTGGTAGGTTAGTTGTCAACGGTAGATGAAAATAAAATCATGAAAATTATGAAACTGAAATTATGAAAATTAATTAAGCAAACAAATCATCTTATAAATTAACCCATGAAATTCCATGGAATATGAAACAGTACCCCGACCCTGGACAAAGCTTTTCAGCATGTGCAGAAAACAAACCAAAGGGCAGTGCAACCGAACTTGTCACTCGCTTCAAAAGCAGTGACAATAGCAGATTATGTTGTGCACAAAACTTGTACGTTATCTCTTTTACATTTTTCAGCCCACCTGATTGACGGTGTGAATGTCAAAGGTTACTTCGCCTGGTCACTCATGGATAACTTTGAATGGGCGGAAGGCTACCGCGAGAAGTTTGGGCTCTATGAGGTCGACTTTGCTGACCCCGAGCGACCTCGGACACCTAGACAATCAGCTAAAACATTCGCCGAGATAATTAACAACAACGGCTTTATACCATCACAAAAATAAGCTTTAGTATAGTCTATTATGACTTTTATAGTGGTAAACCTCGAATCAATTCTTTTGTATAATAGACCTCGGTTATAGGGGAATGCTTTCATAATCTAGTTATGAGCAGAGCATGACATCCTACAGGACTCACAAATTATGAATTTAAATGTTTTCCCAGTTGCAAACCCCCCATATACATCCTGATGCAGTTAATTTGCCTGGGGCAGTCAGCATCACTACTGGCATGGTTTGTGCATGGTCCAATGAACTCCACTGTTTGGAAAAGGAATTAACAGGTTTTAGCTGCCAGACGAAGAATATTTGTATATTCAGCTCCTTTCTTTAATTGAGCTTTCCCCTTTAAATTGTTACTATTTAATCATTCAGTTTTCTTCGGTTAAAAATTGTTTAGTATTATAATTTAATCGAGGAATTATTTTAAGGCTTTATATAAAATATTATTTAAAAAATCCCTGTTGGACGATGCATTGTGTAGCTATACTTTCAAAGCTCGTATTTGTGTACCGCCCTCTCATGGTTGATATCGTCGTTGGTAACAATGGCTGACGCCGAGTTTTACAAATAAAAAGTTTGTGTTTTTTATAGTGAGGCTTTTTGACCACCACGTAATTCGAAAGTAAAACAAGTTATGTTTAGTTCAGACGATTAATTTAGCCGACGTCTACTTCTCAATAATCAGTAATTTTGATTAAAAACACTGTAGGCCTATCTTCGATCAGTTTTTAAAATAAAATACTCTCAACATAAAACTAGTGTTTAGAGGTTTATATAGACCTTTCTTACGGTATACCTTTGCTTCCTTCAAGAAATACTTCAACGAAAACGGCAGCAAATGATCTTTGCTGAAACTCATTTACATGTTTGACGCAATAAGGAAATTGAGTTCATGAGATTAAACAGATTGAACTTGTAATGTGTAAAAACAACCATTTTGAATACCCTTATCCGATGCTTTTCGGAAAGGTTTGCGAATAGGCCTGTTATGTCATCACTCATGTTACGTCATGTGTGGGAGCTCCGTTTTGCCGCCAAAAGAATGGTGCCGAGTCTGAATCGTAAAAGCACCTTCTTCTTCTTCTTCTTCTTCCTTACAACTGCTTCCTAGTTAGTGAAGATTACTTCACTGGGGTTGGTTGGGTGCACGCGTGAATCCACGAGCGCTGCCGTAACCAAGTCAGTGCAAAAATGTGCTGGAGGAACACCGTAAATTTACTCTCTAATATCCTCACCCCATGCTCAAGAAAA
The DNA here is from genome assembly GCA_032357145.1 of Evasterias troschelii. Classification (NCBI taxonomy): domain Eukaryota; kingdom Metazoa; phylum Echinodermata; class Asteroidea; order Forcipulatida; family Asteriidae; genus Evasterias; species Evasterias troschelii. The sequence continues at coordinate 8,287,541 of JAUELU010000053.1, read as the reverse complement.
ACACATTTATCAGCCTAGAACAGCCTTGAATGAAAATCCAAGGCACTGGGCCCACTCCCCAAGGCCAAGGCCGTAAGGCCAAGGCAGGGCATCGAGGCACCCCCACCGTATGCCCTGTACGAGGGATCGAATAATTATTCAGACACGTTTGGTAAAGGGCGCCCTCTTACGTTGGTAAAGACTCCTGAGTGGTTAACTGACTTGTTCCAGTTAATGAAATGCCAATAATGATGCGGGTACCAGTCTTTCTTCCAAGGAGACAACTTCCGTGTGTGGGACCGTGTTAAACTTGTGTCGTCAGCTCTCTATTTTTGTAGTAATTTTACATACTTATTGGTATTTCATTGAGCAGAGTTGAGAGAAAAAACGATAAGCAGTCGAAGAACGACTTCTCTCCACCAATATGGCGTCAAGGAAAGTTCATGTACTCCAAACCGAAGACGTCCCTTCCGCGGTGTGTGATTTCGTCGCCGAGCAGAGCAAGTCGGCCGTGCAGGAAAGAGGGGCATTTTATCTGGGTGTTTCCGGTGGTAGCGTCGCCAAGTTTATGATTGAAGGATTGCCGAAGATTCAGGACGTGGAGTGGGGTAAATGGCACGTGTTTTTCTGCGATGAGAGACTTGTGCCATTTGATGATGGTGACAGTACGTACAGGATTTACAGGGTAGTTTATCACCCATTTTTCTTTCCGTTGTTGTGGTGCTAATCAAGTCATTTGCTGTGTGTGTGAATTTTAAAATTGTTATCCCTTTGTATTTAATTGTATTGTATGTTGTTATCAAGCATATTATCATTTTCTATTTTGCTTTGTGAAATTGTATTTTTCAGTTTCTTAAAAAAAATCATAAATTACTGCTTTTTCCATTTCAAATGGTTGTCCATTATTAAATTAAGGTTTCGTTTCTGGCACCGGCTTTTTTGATGATAAACTAAATCTCTGGCTTTACATTGTTTACTAACTAAGAAAAGCTGGTGCCAGCTGAATTAGCCACTGCCTTTTTGAACGGCAATGGAAATAATGATGTCAATTTGATATCAATGAGCCACAATCCTCGCCAAAATGCTTTGGCCCTGTGCCAATAAACATATACTCTCCCCATTCCCTGCTGAATGTTAATAATCCGATGTATCGCAGACTGCGCAGTGAGAGCCAACATTAAATGGGGGAGGGTGCTAAATGAGATACGGTGGGGACTGTAGAGCTCTGCCTCACTGTACATTGTATTGTAAAAGAAAATCTAAGGGATAAATATAACTTTTGTCAACATTGAATAATGACAATGCATGCTTAAAATGTGGGCTACTAAAAGTTTACGAGAGCAAGTAAAATTCAAAGTTGACTATCCAGGTGAGCTAATATTACAAAAAACTTTTAAGCGCAAGGTCTTTGGTAGGTAGGCCTATAATATGTATGTATATTAAATACACATTTTTTTGTGCGGGGCGCGGGGGAGGGGTTATGGTTGAGTTTGTAATGATGCATTTTATTAGACACAGTTGTCTCATGTTTTTAATGTTCTTGCGCACTAATTTTGAGGACGTGGTTATTAGGCCAATACAAATAAAAATATGAATAATTTTTTTTTTTTTTTTTTTCAACATCTTTCCCCACACCTTTGATTATAGTTCGACTTGTACGATCTCTGATGTGTTCGAGTGAAGCTTCTGAGCTTCTTCAGTCTTAAGAGTACAGCACATACAAATAATGACATTTTGTTGAAGCCTTTTTTTGTTTCCATCATCCAAGGTTTGTAATCCTACTGTACTTGCCTTTTTGTTTTATAGGAACTTATTGGGAAAGTCAATCTACCAGAGGGTCAACTCTATGCAATTAACCCTTCACTCTCAGTGAGCGATGCTGCCAAGGATTATTCCACCAAACTTAACGCCATTCCAAAGGGTCCAGATGGCATGCCAGTATTTGATCTCCTTGTACTTGGGATGGGACCAGACGGCCACACATGTTCACTCTTCCCTGGACATAAGTTATTAGAGGTATGGGGTTGTTCGGTTAGTTCCCTTCTAGAACTAAAAAATGGTGTCCATGTTTGCCCCTTGTAAGAAAATTATTGAGTTCGAACTAAACATCCATTTTACCGGTCATGATTTTGTGCCACGAAGAATTCAGGAATAGAATCTTATAAGCAATAGACAAGCACTAACATATCAAACTTAATCACTTTATAGAAATACTTGAGTAGCCTGGGAATTTTCTTCTGCAGGACTCTTAAGCACTACATTATACAGTACTTAACAATCATCGGTATATGGTACAACCAAATAACAACATGATTAAGGTGTTGTCATCTGCACTCGGTAATCTACTGAAGAGAGCAGTGTTTGCGTGTAGGGTAGAGCAATGCTCTTGCACAGAACCGAGACCTGGGCTCGGTTTCACAAAGAGTGAAGTTTGATCGTAACTTGTACAAATCAATCTTAATTGCTTTAGCAAAGTGTGATGTCACATTACAAATCAACAAGGTAAAACTGACAACTCAAGATGAATCTTAGTGCTTTGTCAAATCAACCCCTGGTCCCTCTCTACTAAGATGGAGGAATTTCTGAAGGGTGTTATACCAGGATATATATGGTCCAATTCTCATAAAATAGGGCCTACTGCAGGTCGTGTGCAATCTTTTCCTTTGTTTCTCTGGTTACTAGACTTATATAATAATACACTTTTGAATTGCAGTGTTGTGCTCATTCCACTCTTGTTTTAAAAGCAGCTTTTCTTATTAATTTTGTCACTTTCAACAGGAAAAGTCTTTCGTAATTGCTCCGATTGATGATTCGCCAAAGCCACCACCATGCAGAGTCACCATCACGTATCCTGTGATTAAAGCTGCGCGTTGTGCTATGTTCGCTTCCACTGGGGCTGGCAAAGCTGAAGTTGTTCAGGTAAAATTAAAACAACACTTTCAAAAGCCACCCCAAAAAATTAAATAATAATCACCAATTATATGAACAAGACAGCAGGGAGTTTGTCAATTACAGTGTATTATTGTGCCTTGATTGATACTTTTCTGCCCTTAGTATTTGTTGTTGAATAAATTTTACATTTTGAATTTTATTTCCCAAATCTTTGCCCTTTTGCTGTACAGAAACTTTAGGTTATTTGAATGATTTTAAGTTCTTTTTAAACTGTTGTTGCATTGCCTTTTTTTAGTTAATTTTATTTCTTTGCCAGCATTTAGTGAACATTTATCATATTTAAATATGTTTAAAAGATTTTACTGAAATGTTTACATGTGCTTTTCTTACAGTTTGTGATGTTCAATTATTCTGTGATTGCTTATTTTTGTCCTTCAATAGAACTTTTATAATGTAGTTATATTTATAACTAGAAAATAGATAAGTCTTTGAAATAAAATTAATCTTTGTTCAAGTCCTTCATGTTCTTGATATTCCATGCTCCATTGCCACAAGACGGCACGTTGTCATCCGAGATCGCGATTACAAGGAGTCGGTTCTCAGGGCAATAGCGCCCTCTATCGGAGAGGAAAATTCACGAAATGATCCTCTTAAACCAAGACATCATGGCTACATCTTTAAAATAAATATATATATATATATATATATATTATGATCTGTAATTGATTATTAAGATGTTGACTTTGTATTTACGCAGCGTGTTCTTGAAGGTAACGAGACCCCACTTCTACCAGCAGCAAGAGTGCAGTTAAACAAAGGTACAGTCCACTGGTTCTTGGATAAAGCCGCTGCTGGTAACCTCCAAGCAAAGTACTGAGGAAGCTTCCGATTGGGAGAATTTAGTCCAACCCTAAGGCTAGTGAGAATTTGTGAACCATGTTATATTTTTAACAATAAGAGCGACCTTGTGCGTTCCAGTGTATTTCCTGGCAGGCAAGATAACTGGCAATAACGAAAGTTTTGCAATTTTTACATAAATTTAAGTTTGACACAGAAATAATAGTTGGTCAAATTGTGAGACATGACCAACCGCTTTATATCAAAAATGGGTTTAGCACTGAAATTATATATTTTTTCTTCTATTAAGATGTGACACATCCTACATCATGTGTGCAAATTGTGCCTGTAGGAAGTCTAGGCTCTGTGGAGTTTTTGGTGAACTTGTGATGTCAAAGGGTACAAGGTCAATGGGCAATCAGTTTACCAGCAATAGAAAAGATTATTGAAGATGTTGTATCTTGTAAAGATGCTTTTTTGTTCTTATTGAAGAGGGAGAGACGACACTTAGATATATACACTCACATTAAGAAGTCTTTGTTGATGATTTTCTCTTAACAGTTTGTTTTATTTTGCACATTATTTTAAACAGTTTTTTTATCAAATCTAAAATGTCCAATAGCACAAATTTGAAAAGTCACTGTTCGTTGATTGTACCATGACAATTTAGAAATGAAATGTGCAAACAAACAAAAATACTACAACAACAGCAACAACAATCATACAAACACAAAAGGGATGATGTGACCTTTCAACCCTAACATAGTCTTTCATAAGAGCCAATATCAAGGGCGCAATCACCTGTTGCATTTATGATAAAGTCGACTTCTGTCGCTAAGTTTTTAGCTACTGTTTTCAGTTTTGAAGTGGAACCAATATATTTGTCATAGTTTAGGAGGTGCGAGTTCAACTCCTTCCTTGTATGGTTATATTAATTTTGGTGGATAAGGCAACTGGGTCAGGGAGGTTATGGAAGTTGCCTAGGGGTGGGTTTGGAGTCTGTTTGAACTTCAATTGATGCCCATTTCAATAAAGAATAAATGGATGATACTAGAGTTATATTTTTGTACATCTCAAAAATGTTGAATTAATAAAAATCCAACCATATACTATACTCTTATTTTTGTTTGCCATGTTAACAATTTTTCTTAGTTACCGAGTTCAGTTCTGGCAGCTGTTTGCCAAATCTGCTTCACACTACGCCACCCCCCCCCCCTTAGATATAAAGTAAAGGATACAAATAAAATAGAGACAAAAAATGTTTAAAATAATATAGAAAAATGTAAATAAATAAGAATTCATAAATAACTAGATGAAAAAAAGTGAAGTAAAATAAAAAGAAAAAAGAAAAGAAAATTCTTTACTTGTAAAACTCTTCAACCTGTAAATATAATCAATTTGAATGTGCAAGTATTTATCTTTTCTGTGGCGATCAGTGCAATCATCTCATGCCTTAATACTAAAGTAACTGCGATGCAATTAGGAGCACTCTAATCTACATAGAGTATGCTTTAACCCTCCTACTCTTGGTAACATTTTCCAGTGAGTTGACCAACCATTTGAAACCATTCAACTGCACTGGTTGTGTATGATGGCACAACTGTGCACAAAACTACCGATGTTCTTCGTAGATGCCTTTACCACATGATAATATGCTTGTCTCATCTACAGTGATTTTCTTTCCTTCATGTTTGTTTGTTTGTTTGTTTGTAAAGATGATCTTCCCAACAAGGAAACTCGTTTAAGCTACGAGAGTCTATAATCTTCAAGCTGGCCAGTAGCCAATCTCTCCCGGAGAAAGATTGATTTATCGTCTATGATTATGAATTGTGCAAGTCAATAAATCGTGATTCGGTAACTAGACGACGATTTTAATAGATGCTAATTTTGCATTGGGGATAAAGGTCACATCATGTGTGGATACTGGTCTTTGACAATTAGCAATGTTGTACATTGTCTTTGAATCGTTGTGCTCCTGAAGTCCCTTTCACACGAGGGCAATTTTGCAAGGGTCCCTTGCTAAACTGTAGCATGGTTGTAAAATGTACCTCGTGTGAGAAGGACAACATTACTATTTTTACTGTCTACATTTTGTCGGAGGTCCAGACCTACGACAAAATCTTCCATTAGCGGAACTTTTGACCAAGGACGTAAGCGAAACTATCGTGTGACTGAAACCTTTTGTAAAATAAATAATTGCAAAGTTAAGCTATTTCGAAACAATCGACTATATGAAAAATAGTACCCTTGATTTAAAATGTCATTGTGAAAATGCAATGCAAATGGTCATTAGGCCTAAACTGCCTTGTTACATAACAATGAATAGCTCATATTTACAATACATTAAGTAATTTGTAGTGCATTATTATTTGGTCGCTCCTTCAATAAACGCAATGTGTATTAGGTGGTCAAATACTTCAACTACAGTCAAAATACTACCTCCAAGCCATAGGCCCATGGAGCCTCCAATGTCACCTGCGGGAAAACCAGACACAATAAAATGAAAGCCAATTGTATCGAGGAAAGCTGTGTCTGAATTCAGCTAACGGCTACGGCTATATTTCTGCGTCACCGAGCGTTGTACCACGTCCGTATATTCTGCGTCACCATGCATTGTACCACGTCCGTATTAACATCCTCAGCAACAGCCGTCGCCGTCGCTGTGGTTGTAGCCGCCAATTCAGATACAGCCTAAGTGAAGACATTGACTTTCAAACTGGGCTGTTGTGTGCATGGTCGTATCTGGGCCATTTCAGGGCATGCCTTTAATTTTCTTAGACACTGGTCATGGCACTTGTTTTCTTGAGCAATACAAGATGCTTTACAATAATTGCTTCTCTTCACCCAGGAGTATAAATGGGTAACTGCGCAGGGGTAGATGTTGATATTGTGTTTTAAATAGCCTTCTGAGCGCCACGGCAGCTCGGGGCTGTATTCTCCCCCAGGGAGCTGAGAAAGATCAAAGAAATTTGATTAGCCCAATTACCAGGACACTAATGTAACGCGCATTGAGACGTTTGTAAAATGCGCTACGTAATTGTAAGAACTAGTTATTATTATTATTAAAATAAAGACCGAAAGTCACCTTCCTTTTTTTCTACAGACATCAATAAACCCGTTTTGTACTATCTCAAATTATCCCGTTCTTTGTTGTAGCTTGATAGTTACAAGGTTAATTATCATATTGTGCGAACACGATAGTTATCGTGTATGTACGTAATAAATGAGGTGTACATGACATTTATCGTGTACGTACACAGTAGTTCTATTGTACAATACACAATAAGTGTGATTTTCTTTATTTAAGTGGCGTCACCGAGCTACCGTCAGATAATAACGACGGTGTCCTTTAAAGTACACTGGTGTGAGTTAATGCTTCATTTCCCAGCCACAAGCAGACTATGATCCTGATGACATAGCCCCTTTAATGACAGTATCACGAATGTTCATCAGCAATTCAACAGATAGTAATGAAGTTAATTCTGTATTTTTAACAAAATATATATATTTTTTAAAAGTATATATCATTCTATACCAATACCCCCAAAAGGGGTACAATGGTACATTGTCACAGAAACAACTACATTTTGATTCTTAAGTGTGGGCATGACTCATGTAAGGGGTGTAAAACTTACATAAAAATGCAAAGAAAGTGTAGGCTTCTCGTTGGGTGATTGTTTCGGTTGTCATTTCTTCGAAAAACAGCTGGAGCATCGCCGTGTTAGTCCTTGGAAATAAAATTAACAAATAATTGTCCCTGTCCGGCTTAACAACAAATTATAAGAGTTATAAACTGATGCATTGCTACGAAAGCCCGTATGGTGCCATCTTTATTTATATTTTCAATGCATTAATTTATATTTTCAATACATTTATTTATATTTTCAATGCATTTATTTATATTTTCAATACATTTATTTATATTTTCAATGTATTTATTTATATTTTCAATGCATTTATTTATATTTTCAATGCATTTATTTATATTTTTACTGCATTTATTTATATTTTTACTGAACGGTGACTAGCACTAAACACTGCACTGCAACTTGCAAGTACTTGTGACTCCGGCCGTACCGTGGCTACGGACGCAAGCGCCATCCCATCGTGTATTGCATGCACACACCGTTATTCGATGCTCACACACCACGTCGCCCTCGGAAACACAAATTATGCATGGGAAATATAAATAACTGCTCTATAAAATATAAATAAATGCATTGAAAATATAAATAAATGTAGTGAAAATATAAATAAATGCATTGTAAATATAAATAAATGCATTGAAAATATAAATAAATGCATTGAAAATATAAATAAATGTAGTGAAAATATAAATAAATGCA
>JAUELU010000053.1:8220202-8239487 GCA_032357145.1 Evasterias troschelii | reverse complement strand
GCAAAAGTGTAATTAAAGGCACCAAGAATAAGTGAATGGAGTTTCAGCTTCTCAAATTAGGTAAAAATATGAAAAAACTTTACTCAAAATCTTGTTCGCATTGTAAAGGATCTTTATACCCAGGACGTCAGTGCAGTGGCACTGACTGACGTCCTACCATGGGCTAGTATAGGAGTAGCAATACACAATGTCTTTGTACTTATTTCACGCACTTAAATCAATAATATGCGAGCAGGTGAGGGTGAGCAACATTCAATTTCAAAAAATTGGTAGGCCTACACCAATCTCGCATGGGTTGAACCATGGAGGCCCAATTCCTCCTCCATGGTTCAATCGTCTTTTCAAAATGCTGTAATTGTTTATACCTTTCAGGAATTTCCGTTCATTTTCCTCACCGACTTCTCTTTTCGTTAAAAAAAATACGGCGTCTCAACACCAAAACAAGCTGGAGCAAAATGTGGTTTTTAAACTTGGCGCCTTGTCATTGTGGCTTGTGCCGAAAATAACCAAAATGTTTCCCAACTTTACAAATAAAAATTAGTTTTAAACACTATTCTTTCAAACATTCTCAACTCACCATCAAACTGTCGTTTTTGAGTAGTAATTTACCCTCAGAAAGCGGCAAAAACGGCACTTTTGTTGGAGAAAACGTCATGACTTGATAAGTCGTCAAATATCGTCTGCACGGCAAGAATGGTAAATGTAATGTGAACTGTTTGCGCACGTCGACACGGCCTGGGCGGGCACAGTCGTCCGTTCCATGGTCACGCGAGCACGCGACCACCTGGGTCTTATTTGCATAACAAAGCCCATAACCTTCCATATTTGGTCATAAAATGGACAAGACGCTCAACGGATGAGACCATTCTTTTTGGAGGGAGTATACAGACATCCAAGCTGTCGGCGGGATTTTGATTGATAATAATGTAGCTTTTCGGAATGGAACATTATCCCTAATAGAGAATCGAATACATCAAACAGAGTTTTAAAAGTCAAACGGTATTGATAATTTCCATGTTAGTCAAACCATCTATCTCATAACTAACACACCTAACCTTTGACTGAAATGTTGGGAACACTATTTTTGTAAATGGGGTTAGGAGAATTTAAAAGTTGATCAATTGATATGGTCAAGTTGTACAGTATAGGCCTACCTGTGGCCGGTCCCTGTCTTTATCCACACTCTTGTATACGGGCCAAAATGATTTATGGATAAACTTGCAGCGACTTGAGTGCAATTTCTGTGTTATGATTGGTCTGCCCAGATGTGACGTAGTTAGTCAGCTACAGTTCTACTGTTCGAGCTATACAGTCAGCTACACTGGTTAGTTCGAGAATCTGCCTGATGTTGATGGATTTGCAAAAGGTCTCGAACAAGGTGTAAGCTGCATTCTTGAGTAAAAGTTATAACCCATCCAACTATTATTCAACTTTGGGGTGCTAAATCCAAAAATCGGGGATACCAAACCGAATTTTGAGATTAAATGTGGCTCTCTCCTAATGCTTATTACCTGAAATTGACCTTGAATATAAGCTTCATACTTTGGGAATTCTTCATAGACAGTGAGAGCTGTATTTAGTTTTAGTTTCAAAAAAGAGTTTTGCGGAGAAAACAAATTGCTTGTAGGCCAAGATTTAATTCAAATCAACCACTGACTCACGAACGAGATGGTAAAAATGATGGTCTTTACATTCCAACTTTGGTGATTTACAGTTTCTTTTTAAAAATGTTGTCGTGACCTGAACAATTTTTATGACAGGAATGTTCCGAAGATTATTTATTGTTTCTCTACTCTTCTTCACTGGCACAACACTACGAAAAGAAAACTACTGGGTAATAACGAGTTAAAAGTATATTTTGAAATACACATTCTTTCAACAGACGTCCATACTAAATTAAATATAGTCTGCCAAGGAATTACACAAGAAAACAATATTATTCGAGTCATGCTTTGCCATCTCCGGGAGACACAATATCCTGCCTCCGGCCGCCAGTGGCCCAGTCACTTCGTCGAAACTAGGCCTATAGGTAACATTTTAGAGGGGTCACGGGATACACCATTTTAGAGGGCACTTCTGGCCAGTTAAACATTTAGTTTCCGTTTGCACTATTTTTCTAAAGAAGTCCCCTTTCAGCGTTCTCGTCGTTATTTTCCCTTATGTAATATTATATTTATAAGCCGCCGTGAAGGCAAATAAACAAAGCCACAAGTACACTGTGTCTGCGTGTATGACGGCCATCTTTGGGGGATGGGTGTGCCCCCCCCCCCACCCCCATACTAAGTTCCGCCCTGCCAAGGCCCTGCACGCGACTCACTCCATGCACGCCTGCTACTCCAGTACGAGGTTCAATCCGCTATCGTAGTTCTAGGAATACTCACCCGGGGGCCATGCCATCTTTTCGTTCGTCCCACTGATCTCTATAATTATACTGACGGAGATCAGTGGTTTGTCCCCCAGGGGGTGTGGGTGGGGGGGGGGGGGGGAACCAGGCGGCCGCGCGGTCAGCTGCAGCGCGCCGCCGGCGATGTCACACAATTAAGTCCTACGTCTGCTGCTGCATGCTGCTGCCACAAGGGGATTTGAACTCATGATCCGTCGAGTTGTGTCTGATAAAAAGTCGGCTTGTCTTACAGTTGAGCGATCCAGCCGTCGAGTTGTCTGACCGGACGAGTTGTCTCACCGGACGAGTTGTCAGACGGACGAGTTGTCTGACATCCGCTCGATCATATCCCTCTGGAAGTGCGACTTTGAAATATCCAAATATAGGGGATATTTTAATTAGCTCTGTGGTTGATCCATTCTGTGTTAGACACTACGCAGGGCGCGCTGTCAAAGGACGCACAAGTCATAGGGCAAAAGCTCCCCTCTCATTCTTTTTCAATCTTGTTTATACATTTAACTGTATGCAGTTTAGGGTGCCCATATAAAAACATGATTCATTTGAAATGTATTGCGTCGAAATACGTGCATTTTTACACGCGCGTACTAAGCGCCCGACAAGCGCCAAGGGCCGATCGAAAGTTTTTAACAGGCGTACACGCATCACTTTGGGTGAGCCAATCAGCGTTGATTTTCAGTGTTTCCCTTCCAGGGGTTAGAGACGTACGCAAAGTTAGCGGGCGTTACGGCGGCGCTGCACATGGTAGCGAGGGTGACAAGGATGCGCCCCAGCCTCGCTACCATGGTCAGCGCGCCATAACGTCCGCTAACTCCGCGTACGTTTTCGAGCGATGCATTCTGGTAAATAAAACAACAAAGTATGATGCATCATGCAGCATCGGCGATGACGTATGCGACTTGCAATAAAGAGACTAATGAGATAATAAAAAAAAATTAACCTACCGTTGCTGAGATCAGAGCTATTTAAGATTAACTGATATCATTTGTTCATGTTTTTTATGGCTATCGAAAAACACTAAAGCTGTAATTAAAGAAGTTACTTTTATCATGAAATAATTATGTTTCTCCAATCACCTTTTCAACAAACACTTCGGTCTCAAGTTTCAATATTTATAGGGGTAAGTGCTAGATTAAAAGAATGATGTTATTGTTTGCCTTCAAATCAAAGCTTGGGTATCACTTTTGTCTTTTGTGTTATTGTTTCATTTAATACAACAGGTTCATTTTCAACTGCAATATTAAATTTTCAGTTTTCATTCATTTAGTGTTTTGTAGGCCTTTATGTGAACTGGAGTACTGGACCCCATACTTAAACATCTTTTGAAAAAGTGTACTCCCCTGATGTTCTATCAGTGGATCACCTCTTATATTACTACTATTTTGTGCACAAGTCTTTTGAGCAAGGTATTTGTCCAGACAGTCTGTAAGACATCAGGCATACCACCATAATCAGAGTCCAACAGCTTTGGTGTAAAGTTTCTGTATGGTGTTGGATTTTGTTGGAGAGAGAAAGGATCCTTGCAAATCACTCATGACATCAGGCAAACCACCATAATCAGAGTCCAACAGCTTGGGTGTCAAGTTTTTGTATGGTGTTGGATTTTGTTGGAGAGAGAATGGATCCTTGTAAATCACTCATGACATCAGGCATACCACCATAATCAGAGTCCAACATCTTGGGTGTCAAGTTTCTGTATGGTGTTGGATATTTTTGGAGAGAGAAAGGATCCATGCAAATCACACGTGGAATAAGGCAAATCACAATAGTCTAGAGTCCAACAGTTTGGGTGTTGAGTTACCATATCGTGTTGGATATTGTTGGAGTGAGGAAGGATCTTTGTAAATCACACATGGAATAAGGCATACCACCATACCAAGAGGAATCAAAACCCTGTATTTAATAATAGTGCAAGCATCTATAGGCTTTACATTAAATCTATGAACAACTACATCACTATCCAAAAACTTAAAAAAGTTTTGAATGATCAGTCAGATTGCGCTTAACAATGACAAAGGGGCGTGGAGAAGATAACTTTCTTCGGGAGGGTGTATGGTAGAAACTTTTTCCAGCTAACCTTTCCTTTAGGTCAGTTAAGCGATTTACAAACTACCAACAGTCTCTACTATTTCAAGAACCACAAGCGCAATGCACAGGGCCCAATTTCATAGAGCTGCTTAAGCAGAAAACAATGCTTAAACTTTTCAGCTAAGAAAAAATAAGCAGGATACCAGTTACAAATTGTATGTAATATGGTATGTTGGTCGGTAACCTTACTCTGGTAAGCATAATTTTGTTGTGCTTAAAGCATCTTTTTGTGCTTAAGCAGCTCTATGAAATTGGGCCCAGCATGGAACCCCACAGTATTCAACACAGTAAAAGCATAGTAGTGTGCTTATAGTTAGTTCCTGATTACCGTTAAATTGCATATGAAGTCAAACTCTGACCTAAAAAAAAAAAGCGCCCTCACTGAGGTGTTCTTTGTGTGTAAAAAAAGACGTGTGCGTGACCTCAGCATCCCTGTAGCATATGTAAGGGGTTCTATTGGCTTGCAGGCGCAACAAGCACTCAAATTATTTCCCAGCTGCATTGTTCACTTACTAATCGTGCATTGATTTTTGTGAAATGTGTATGTGCTGCACACCATTCTAAAGCGAAACACTAAACTGTCTGTTCCAAAATGCCCATGAGAACGGCAAATTTCTGGTCATCAAATCGACTGAATTTTGTTCTGGATTGCCTGTGTCCAACCTTATTTAGTGCTTCATTTAAAGGCTCAAGTACCGACTAAGAAAAGTTTTTGGGGTGGTCCCACACCCTCCTACGCCCCCATGGACACCACACCCCCTGAATGGATGATCACAACCCTTGCGGGCAACACCGCCAACTCATGTTGCATAAAAGCCTTTTCACTTAAATATACAATATACTTGCAATGGTGGTACAGAAAAAACTTGGGGTCAACCCAGAAAGTTTAATTGGGAGTATTTTCATTGCGATAAATAGCATCAAAGTACTTTCAAAATTTGGACAATGAGAGTTCTCATTTGAAATGGAAGAACTTGTTTATAAAAAATGTGTCAACAAACAATGTACATGTACACCTACAACATCAACACATGAAACTTCAGAAAATCTTTTCCTTTCATAACAGGTGGAGAATGACTAAATTTCAAGACGCTTGGTATTAAATGGTTATTGATCATTGCACCTGGTCTGATATCCGCTTCCCAATGTTTAACCCTTTAGAGATCCCCATCACGGCTATGAGCACAGAGCTGCCAACGCTTGCATCTTACAATCAGGGAGATTTTGTACAACAATCAACAGGGAGATATTAAGAATTACATTCAACATAATAGGGACAAAGTTTCCACAATAGATGGATTGCAATACGCGTCATTGACTGCCATCTTTGATGTAAAACAATGGAAAAGTACACGCGTGTTCGCGCTAACGCACGACTCTCTGCCAATGATAGCTCTTCACGCGTGCACAATTTATCAAAGATGGCGGCCAATGACGTCTATTGCAATCCATCTATCGGGAGATTTTCAAATTTGTTCACCAGAACATGAAAGATTGGTTTAATTTCAGTGAACTTTCTGCACAATATGGGAGAGATGGCAGCTCTCCAAGCAGCTTGAACCAAAGCCATGTCTGTATTGATTGCTTTAGCCACTGGCTATGGCTAGTTCACTGAAAAGGCCTAAGGCATTGCTCCTGCAGCTAGCAGCCAAAGCCGAAGTGGATTGTTTTGGACTTGGCCAAAATGCTTACAGTGGCTGTAAGACTTGACTTGGGTGTCGTAACATAGCGGGTGTCATAACATAGGGGTGTCGCACCATACGTCAGAACAAAGAGCAGTCACCAGTATTGCACCCTCTTGTTACATATAACTCTTATGATTATTGGTTGAAGTAAGTGTCTCCTAGAATTGACAATAATTCTCATATAAAATTACTACTGTATATATTTTTCAAAAATCAAACCAAAATTTATGTTTCGTTTAACATTTCCAAATATTTTCACTGAAAAGCAGAAATCTGATAAACCAGTGATGATTATAAAAAATGCACAGTCTCTGAGAGATTAAACGATTGGGTGAAATGGCAGAATGAAAATAAAATCGGACATTTGCCAAATAGAACGTACTGAGTCGGCATCAATGATGGAGCTTCTCCCTAGATCCTCTGGGGTCTTCTCCTCCTTAATCTATGGAAGATATCATCACCATCATCTGAATCATCAGAATCGTCTAAATCGTCACCGTCCCACTCTCGGTTACCATTACGTTTGTACTCCCACATGCCGTGGCTTCCGTCCCACTGGTAAACAAAACAACAAAAAACGTATAAAACAAAACTTGTATTTCACCAACGGATTACAGACGAGAACCACTGGTAAACAAAACAACAACAAACGTATAAAACAAAACTTGTATTTCACCAACGGATTACAGACGAGAACAATTTTTATTTCAATCCTCTAGTTTTCAAACCAATAAACACACCATCTTCAACACGTGAAGTTTTTGTCCAGTTTGTGTGGATGGTTGTAAGTACATATAATGTGTCCAGGGGTGGATTTCACAAAGAGTTAGGACTGGTCTTATCTCCGAGTTAGGACGAGTTTTGTAAAATCGATCTTAGGATTGATCCTATATCTAGGACTAGTCCTAACTCCTAGGACTAGTCCTAAGTTAGGACTATCCTTTGTGAAATCCCTGATAGACCCTGTATTGTGTGGACTTCATTTGTCCTTGAGTCACACTTGGTATGTAAGGCCTACTCTCCTGACCTTGATTAGAGAAGGCTAGTCTTTAAAGGCACTGGACACGTTAGGTAATTGTCAAAGACCAGTATTCTCACTTGGTCTATCCCAACACATGCATAAAATAACAAACCTGTGAAAGTTTGGGCTCAATTGGTCATCGAATTTGCAAGAGAATAATGAAAGAAAAAACACCCTTATTGTAAAAATAAGTGTACTTTCAGATAGGAATAAAAGGCTTCTGGCCAGAAGTCTTTTATTATTTTAGTGCGAAATTACCTCTTTCTCAAAAACTACCGAGGGAGTGGTTTCTCACAATGTTTTATACTATCAACAGCTCTCTGTTGCTGGTTACCAAGTAAGTTTTTATGCCAATATATATTTTGTGTAATTACCAAACGTGTTCAGTGCCTTTTAAAAGCACTCTATCTACCAGCGTCTCAAAGTGCTTATCGTTATTTATTTCCACACAGGTTTTATGAAGTTTTTTGAATTTTAAGACCCTTTTATGTAACACCTTGTATGGGTTAACAAAGTGCTATGGCGCATTCAGCATCCACTGCCAGAAACACCGGGGCAAACCCCTTCTCTTACTGATAAGTGTAACTGGGTTCTTTTACATGCGTTAACACAACACACAGGACCAGTACGTCCCAATAAGAAGCAATAATGGTCAAGAGTCAAAACAGGGACTCGAACCTACACTCTGCTGATGAGAAACGTCAGAGCTTGAGTCTGGTGCGCTTGACTGCTCGGCTACGACACGCCAGTCTAAACATTACAACCAATCTCACTCTGCAGCAGGGAAGATAATTACGAGATGGCCCCCACAATCCACTCGGTAAAAACAAAAGTGTCCTGGTTTTTCTCTACATCTACTCCATAGCCAGTGGCATAACTGGTGGAGTTAGTGTTTGGTTACGCCATTGTCCAAACCAGTAGATAAACAGCATGACAAGTTCTTATTTGACTGTAGAAGTTCAGATCAGAATCCCTCAATCTTCAAATATTTCTTTTCATGCGCTTGGAGCACCTTTTTAGGTGGATATTGCGCAATATAAATATTCATTATTATTATTATTATTAATCTTACCGAGGAACTGATGATGTTGTTTTCAAAGGGATGCCAAGAGACGTCTCGGACACACTCTCTGTGTCCTTCTAGTTTCCTCTCGATCTTTCCAGTGAGAACATCATAAACTGAGGAGAAAAAGGAAGAAAATTAATTCACAGCTAAGGTTGGCTGCGTGGTTCCCACCCCCTGTCTTTTACCTCCATGGACACTGGGTTGAGTTCAAAACCAGGCTGGCTAGCCTCGCATGTGGGCTGGGTTTTCAGTCCCTACCTGATTGCATGGGTTTTCCCAGTTGGGGTTTTCCTTCCACATCAAACACTTGCGATATTTTTATGATCGTCTTCTCTATTCAGGTATCCTCAGACCTACAGGTCAAAGTGCAAGGCACTCTCGAGGGTCCCTTGGTTTCATATACCACAAAGATATAATAATAGTAATAATCATAATATCTATAAGTATTTCCTGATCAATGCAATCTTTAAGGGCAACTTGGGTTTTGGCTGTGAGCTGTTTGTGTCAAGCCTTTTTATTTGTTTATGGAGCCAAGTGGTTCATCAACAAACCATTCATATGCATGGATATTGATAAAACTCCTGTATGCCGTACAAAGTAGTTAAGAATAATGTATTGTCATGATTGTAAAGCATTGAAAAAAAGTTTTATTTGCTTGTATAGATGGTCGACTTTATACTGTGTGGCTTCAAGTGGGAACTATTTATAAGGTAGATTATTAATGAGACACTCAATTTGTGCTTAGGTATCACTGATATCAAAATAACAAACAAGGTAGTGATTAAATGTCCTGCTTTAAAAACCCCAGAAACATATATTTTCATTGAGGATGGGGGTCAAAGCAACTGACTAAAATGAAGGGAAACTTACTAATTATTCCTCCAGTTGCACATCCACAGTAGATGTATTTCTACAAAAAGACACAAATATGAACATAATTCAACACAAAATCCTGCACTTTTTTTATCATCTTGTTTGACTTTCATCTTTTTCATAATCTTGTTGAGCCTAGAGATACTTTCATGGTATGTGTGCAGAAGGTCCCGTCGTTCGTGGCCCTTCTGTTTGCACCTCAACTTAAAGTACATGCTTAGCATCATCTTTCATCCCCTCACTGTTGCTGTTTCAAAGGCCAATACATGTACCCTGAATACTGTGAGATATTCTGCTAACTTTTCCCCCTATAACTGTTTCACTTTTGAACTCCCTACCTATATCTTGCTTTCTTACATCTTACAATCTATTCCCTTTCAAGAGAAATGTGAACTGATATCTTAATTCTCTCTTTGTATGTTCTGTGTCGGCCTCACCTCAAGCGGCCATCTGGCCTTGTGTTGGGGCCTTCTGGCAATGTCTGGCCTTGTGTTGGTGCCTTCCGGCCTTCTGGCCCTGTATTTGGGCCTTCTGGCCTTGCCGCCTTCTGACCTTGTGTTGGGGCCTTCTGGCCTCGTGTTCAAGCCTTCTGGCCTTCTGTTCGGGCCTTCTGACCTTGTGTTAGGGCTTTCTGGCCTTGTGTTCGGGCTTTCTGTTCTGGCCTTGTGCTCAAGCCTTCTGGCCTTGTGTTCGGGCCTTCTGGCCTTGTGTTCGGGCCTTCTGGCCTTGTGTTCGGGCCTTGTGCTCAAGCCTTCTGGCCTTGTGTTCGGGCCTTCTGGCCTTGTATATTTGGGCCCTCTGTTCGGTCCTACTGGCCTTGTCTTCAGTGATTTTTCATAAAAAAGGTTCACAGCAATAAAAAATATGATTTTTGTTTTACCTTTGAAAGTCAGATAAGAAGCGTCTTATGCGCGGGAAATTACAGTACAAGAAAGAGTACATTGTGAGCAAACCGACCCTTTTAAACCAAGGGCAAACGGTGACCAAAAGCGTAAAGATCTGCCATAATGAGAGTCATGAAATTGGATCCTGGTATTTTAGAGGACATTCTAAGGTCACAAACCTGGTCAGTAGTGAAAGCTGGTGAGAAGTGACACCTGATATTCGTATAGAGCACTCCGTGACCTCTGTAGGTCATTAATGACGTATCGCCCTTGACGTTATTGGTCCTCTTTGCTGTGTGTGATGAGCAAACAAATAAGAATAATGAATACTGGCAAGCAACAACGACAGCCTATTGATCTCACCCCATCAACGTTTGTACAACAAAATGATGAAGGTCAGGGATTGGGGATTACACACTAACTCCCCGAAAAACATCCATTAACACGGTTAAATGTTATACTAACATTTAGAAGCCCTTACTAACCAGCGGGATTTGTTTATCAACAATGGAAAAGGTCTATATTTCACACTCACATCTTCTGGGCAACTGTTGCCAGCGATAATCCCATGTCTGCGCAGCCACGGCCTTTCTACAGCTAGAGATAGCCGATTTGGGGGAGAAGACTCGGAGGTCCCAGAGTTTGATACTCTGATCCTTGGAGTTTGTGATGAGGTGGCGTCCATCTCCCTGACAATCAATAACAAATTATGAATTTAAAGGTTGGATCATAGGTTGATATAACTCCAAAAAATGAATGGCCATAAAAACTTACTTGTTGAGAAGCACTGCAGCTGTTTATAATAAAGAGTAAGTTGAGAACAAATATCCTTCGAAGTAATATGGTTTGGATTATTTTTTTACCCCCAAAACATGTGAATAATTATAAAAAACGGTTCAAGCATGAATCCTTCCTCAGAAGTAGCACTCAGAAGTTGGTGTTTGGCATTTTAGGTCTTGACACTCCATTTTGAGAGGGATGCAACACTTTGATTTTTTGTCACCGTTGGAGAGATCTGTTCTTGTGCTTTCAAACCAATGTAAACTCCGCTATGGAGGATGAATGCAGACAAGATTATCAGCTTTATACGGTGTGTCGTGGCCGAGCTTTTCAAAGCACTTGATTCGACCCTCTAGTGTTTCCGATCAGCAGAGTGTGGGTTCAAGTCCTGCTCTTGGCACTTGTGTCCTTGAGCAAGGCACTTTCCCATGGTTGCTTTGTCCTTCAGATGGGACATGAAGCCGTACAGTGTAGGTCTTGTGTACTAGGACTGGAAGTGCATGTAAAAGAACCCAGAACACTTATCACGGAAGAGTAGGAGCTAACACTGGTGTTTCTGCTTCACAAAGCAAGTACCCTTGTTTACTTGTTTCATCAGGACTGTGAGCTACAGTGGTTATGTTCAGTTCCAAGGATTCCTCGGTTTCATTACCAAGAATATATAATAATAATGAAAATAGTAATAAAAGGCCCATGAGTTCGGGCTTGATTGTTTTTTTTGTTTTCTTGGGGGGGGGGGGGGGCCTATTGGTCTCATGGTCGCCTTAAGTCAGGAAGGGTTAAGCTGACCTTTCACACTGTTTGACCTTTCATTACCTTTGAATCTACGCATGTGATTCCGTCTGTATGGCCAGCCATTATTCCCACAGGATCACAAACTGTATCACTCAGCATCCTACGATCCCATACTTTACACATACCATCGTCACCACCAGAGAAGAAGATCTGTGAGGAATCGTCGGCAAACTTCACTGAACTGATGTCATCTTCATGAGCATCTATCTGCGTTGTGACAAAGCGATAGAAAAAACAAACAATTTGAAAAAAAATAATACTGCACTTTGGAACTCCCTACCTGTATCTTGTTTTCCCACCATCTTGCAATCTATCTCATTTTAAAGAGGAAGGGAGGGAAGTGATCATTTCAAGTTTGTGATGCACTCATTTTTACACTAGATCAAGTCCTCATGTGTGTTGGAAAAAAAGAAAAAAGTTTTATGACCCCATGTTAAAATGGTGTAAATTGTCATTGTACTCGATATCCTTCTAGCATGTCTAGTGCAAAGTTTGTTAACATCAAAAGCATCTGATCACATAATTCTGAGAAAAATGAGTTTCAACATTTTTGAAAGGGGATGCTTTGGTTCATAAACAATTTCTTCAGAGTGAAATTTGAAACATTACATCTTTTGATTACAACAACTAATGGATCTTTACATTCCAAGGAGGAAGTTTTGGTCATTTATAGGGTCAACTTTAAGGATGTTTTGATTGAGAGTTATTGAAAGTCGGTTATGAACAAAAACATCCCTGTAATATATACGTGAAGGGTTAATAACTCTTACCCGTGTAGTCCTCTTGTTTAGCTCTCTGTCATAGATATACAGGAAGCCATCATTGGCCCTAAAATAAAGGCGCAATCCCATAGGTAAAGGGTGTATTACAACATTGGTAAGATTGAAAGTATAAATGTTCACAGATTTGCACATAATTTACTAGGTATAAAGATGGTCATGGTGGGAAAACTTGCCTTGAAATAGTTTTGCTTGAAATGCCATAGTTTTTCAGGCAATGAGTAAAACAATAGTCTTTATCCTGCAGGATAAAATCCGATGTTTGAAAAAAAGTTAAAACATATAGTGGGGTTTTCTCATGACTTTGAAGACCGATTGAGCTTTAACTTTCACAAGACAAATTTTCTTCACTTTCGCGTGAAGTATGAACCGGGCTTCACATGTTAAGAAATCTTAAGTTTTCAAGTTGGGGATATTGTCCAAAGTTTGAAGCTTTCTCAAGGTCGTATATAGAGCAGTACTCTGTGATATCAGGCCCATGTCTATTCCAGAGTCAATTGTCATGGCCTTGCACTTTACTGCAGAGTTCTGCGTTTATGCTCACCATTGGCAGCTTTTAGGTTTAGCACCAAACTTAAGCGCTAGCTGTGTAAAAGTAGATAGCTCATTACGCACACGCTATGTCAAATGGTTCGGGTAAACTTTTGGAGGACAACCTCCAGACGAGCAGACCCTACGTAGTATCAATGTGCAGGGAATGATTTCATCCAGCAATTTTGCGTAGCAAAACATTTGGACTGGACTTGTTTTGTGCACACTGAATGAGTAGCAAACTGCATTTTTAAAGTAGCAATGGAGACACATTGTGTAGCAATTTGTTCAGCTATACAAAGGGAATCGTTTAACGCTGTGCCATACATCATGTACATATTCATTCAAAATTGTTCAAGGGTGTTCGCCGTCTCTTACAGAACTATGCAAAAACTTATCATGAACTATGTAGCATTAGCAACTGTCTTTTAAAGGCAAAGTATACCCTAGGTTTCTAGAACTGTTCGATTGTTTCTATCCTATATAAATGTATATACATACAATAAAACTAACCTGTGTAAATTTCATTTCAAAAGGTTGTCATGTTTTTGAGATATCGACAAAAATCCAGAGTGAAATATGTCCACGCAGGAAGAATAATCCCTAATAGGAATACACACTCTGAGAAGCGTTTGACAGCAACGTTTCTCAGGATAAAATTTTGGGTCATAAAAACCGATATCTTTTTACTTGAAAACCACATTACTTCAAAGTGAGATGTTTCTCGAAACGCTTTATATAATCATAAGCTGCTGTAGGCTTCTGACCAATAAGTTTTTATTGCCATTAATTTCAAGAGTGATTACCAAACGTATACAAACCCTTCAAGTCTGAAGTATTCAAATTTATATGGCAATTTGTGACTAACGACATCAAAGACTCAAACTTACAAAACTGCTTATTTTGTCCTGTTTACTTACCCTGCTAGAATCTCTCTGTTGTTACTTGAAAACTGAATTGAGAACGGACAGAAGTGTCGATCCGTTGGCTCCAAGTCCAAGGAAGTGTGGGTCTGAAATTCTCCATGCACATTGCACAGGTGAACTGTATCAAATTAACAATAAAACAAAACAAAAAAACTTTTTGAGAAAATATGTCACACAAAAATTCTTTGAACTATGTAGTAAATGTAATAGTTTACAAGGTGCTGTGGTGCAATATGCTGCCGATCAGACCAGAAACACCGGGGCAAACCCCTTCTCTTTATGATAAGTGCACTTCGACATTTACATGCATTAAACAACCCAGGTCCAACTGCTTTACGTCCCATCCAAAACAAGTTTTTAACAACAATATATTTGTGTGCTTTTTAATGTCAAAGTCATTCTGATCTGAGTTTGTTCATAATCAAACCAAACAACAATCCTGTAAAAAGGTCTTAATTGTTTTCATTGGTGGTTACATTTTAGTGAAGACAACAAGAATGGTTTAAAATTAGTCAGGAATTTGTTGCAACTTAATATAAGGTAAAAGTGATTTGGGAGGTGTTCAACAAATGCCATTTTCTTATTTTTTGACAGTATTTCTCTTGAACATTGGTACTGGTATTGACTAAAAATCAGCAAGCTATCAGATTGTAACAAATAATGTTTTTAATTTGTTGAATTGTTCGTTTTTGAAATTCAAAACTAATTACTAATCATGCAACTTGTCAATCATGTTTCTCAGATTTATGGTAGCAAATGGTAGCATATAGACCCCTTTTATTTGATGTCATGAGCTCAAACAGCGCCCTCACTCAGGTCAAATGAAGAAATCTAATTGGCTTACAGTTGTGTGTTGGGCGTACGCACGTGCACATTTCTATTGGTTTTCTCAGTAATGGTGGCCAATGGAAGGGGTGTATTTGGCAAACAGAGTCCATGTTAAGCTGTCCAGGTGTATCTGAGTGCACAATGCCCCCACTGAGAGCTGAGTGCTCCACATACCCCCGCACAAGCCTGGCATCATACTCTCATCGAGTCCAATAGTATAAGAGTGTGAAAGTGAAAGTCAATGCATGGGTCCCAGCTGCTTGTAGTGGCTGCTGACAGTTATGGGGTAAAGGTATTTATTACCGGAAAGCTCCATGAAAGAAAGAGGCTAAAATGAATCGTCTGGCAACTCACACCTGTTATCTTCATATAATTTCTTTTCCAAAAAGTGATTAGTTATTGGATCATGCACAAACCAGTAAGGCTGCTGACTGATCCAGACAGATTTACTGCTCATCCATTAAGTTTACTGACCCAAGTAGTTCAATGTCAAAACACCCACCCTGTGAAAGGATGTAAACTTTCCAAGTTTTTGAGGCAAAACTCAGAAACTCTTTGATTGAGCTTTCCCGTAATGTATACAGGATTGTTAGGGCCGAAAAAGTAGTCGCAGAAAGTATTCATGTTTTGTGTGGTCAGTCAACATAACGAACCTGTGAACATTTTGGCTAAGTCCATTCTGTAAGTCAGGAGAAAACCGTGAAAACATATAAATGCACAATTTTGGGCATATACACATTGTCCTTAATTTTGGTTGTAACAACCAAAATCAGGTGTTGCTATTTTCAGATACAGTTTTCTTGAATATGACTTTATTTCAGAGGAAAAAAATTTCACAGAAAAATTGTTCTTGTATGAAATTCATTATCAGTAAGCGTTCAGACTAAACTTAAGCAATGATATTTTTATCCTCCAATCCTGCATACAACCTTTAATGATTCCTATTTGCTTTTCATGGCATTAAAGACGTCTGCAAAAAAGCTCTTGAGAAAAAACATCACAAAGAAACCAATGCATTTGTTAAACAAACAAAACAGTGGGAACATTTCTTTTTCTCCAGTTTAGAGTTCTGATTACACTTACTGCTTTCCGACCAGCTAGAATAGATGAGGTAGTTACCATCAGGACTGTCAAGGGAAAAAAGTCAAAAAGAAAAAAATTAGTATATAACATCTTAGTGGTCTTAAAACATGGCATGAAATAAACAGGGATGTGATAGGCTGTTGAAAGAAAACCTGAACTCTGAGTGCAAAGTGCGAAAGCTTGTGAGCTCAAAACTGCGAGCACGAAGCCCACTAATAATATTTATCTTGGGTCTTGAAAGCCCTACTCTGCAATAGTATCAGACTGAAAGTCAACATTTGTACACAAACACAAAACTGCCAGACTTGTACGGAGATGAGTTTACTGGCCTGATGCTAAAATCACTGGCCTCGGGCCAGCGGTCCAGTGTAAATCTCGAGCCCTGCTAGTGTTAAGGACGAGCCGTGATCACCAACCTAAAAGCTGTGTCCAGGATACTCCAGCCGACGTCTTTGGCTCGGATCTCTTTAAATTTCTTGAACTTTCCATTTGTTGTGTCATACACCCTCAGGATCTGATCCTGACACGCCGATAGGAACACTGAACCGTCTCTAGAGTAGTTCCCACAGAAGGCCTTGGTGTTGTACTGTGCGATAGACCTCATGGAGTTCGGTAGATAGCTGTGGGTAAGAAGTCATTCAAGAAGTTAGTAGTTTGCTACATGTCGGGGGTCAAAAGGCTTAGGAAAGACTAGGATGATTTGGAGGGCCGAGCCCCTCCATATCCACACAATATCCCATACAGTCTGCATCTCAAATGGCCCTTCCTAAGTAAACTCCTACTCAAGCCTCACCTGAAGTCTGACATCTTTTTAGACTCCCATTATGATTGATTTTGGCATGTACAGTGATTTATATGTGATGCACTTGTTTATGTCTTTTAACCCTCCTACACTTGGTAACATTTTCCAGCGAGTTGACCAACCATTTGAAACCATTCAACTACACTGGTTGTGTATGATGGCACAACTGTGCACAGAACTACCTGTGTACTGTGTAGTATGCACACATGATATTACATGGCAGGCTGGCATAGTTTATCTACCATTCAAAACCACAGTGGATGATATTGAACGGTCAGACAGTAGAAGGGTTAATCCTTTATGCAAATTTAGCACATTCAATTACACACATTTTGTCTCATCGATACCTTTCCCTTCCTTTACATGTTCAAATATTTTTACCTCGCAGAAACCATAGCAAGGTCTCCTCTGGAAAAGTTACCCCTCAGACAGCTGCCAGTAGCCCTCTAAAATATAAAAACACAACAAGGAAATGGAGGATGGACTCTGAGACAGCAACAATGGGGGGTTTGATTTGTTGGCACTGGCCTGGTTTACAAAGTCAAGTCAGACCACGCCCATTGAGCATGTTGAGTTATTAATGATGAGAAGGACCGAGATCTTGGTAATTGCATTAATTTGGGCTTGAAGTATTCATCCTTGGGTCTTTGCTCATAAAAGGTAGCCTGGAAGGATCATTTCAGGCATGAATCTGAAAATTGGGACTTGCCCTAGCAAAATCTGAATCTTGTCTGAAATATTTGTGTGTAAACAGCCAAGGGAATGTCAAAAATTGACCACAGGCACCAAATTGTGATTCTTGTGTGCAAATCTTTTAATGTAAATAGTTAGAGAGGTGTTACTGTTAGAGAGGTGTCAGAGAGTCATGAAAAGGTAAACAATTTACCCCAGGCACCAACTTGAGATTTAAATGTTGTGCATTATAATGTACCCCCCCCCCCCTTTCATGTAAATAGAACATTAAACAAGGATCATAGAGTAGATTTTTCACACTGACCTTTTGCAGCATATCGGCCACAGATTTCTCTTTGGGTATGGCACTACTGTGATTCATACCAGCCCTGAATAGCATCTGCTGCTTCAATTCACTTGCCTGGTAGATACACATGAAAACCACATAGAATTAAAAGTAATTAACACTACGAAAAAAATTACTGGGTAAGGTTTAGTTGCAGTGTATGTCAGTATGTGTAACAGGTCTTTTTTCGTGATTTCGGGTTGGATAAAGAAAAATTAACTGGAACGGGATTTGAACCCACAACCTCCGGATTGACGTGCCGGTGCTCTACTCTACCAACTGAGCGGTCTCCCTATTTTGTCAATATCTTCATTTGGGGGATGCCAGTCAGAAGCCATTGAACCGTAAACTACCGAGTGGCCAGGGATCACACCCAGGAATAATAATACAACCTGGGAAACGGCAGCCAGGGGATTACCTTCAGGGGGTGCAACTTTTTACTTCAGATATCAAGTAATAAACCACACAGGAAAATAACTGGGTAAAATTTTGGGTTGAACAAAAAAGGAAATTGTCTTTTTTTCAACACATAATAGCACAGGAGATCTGCATGTATCATTCAAAACTATATGTAGCTGGATGACATTGAATGTTCAGAAGGTAGGAGGGTTGCCTGTGTTCTGTGTAGACATTCACAATATCATATCATACTCCAGGCTGGCAAGATTAATTATTTCCTTTCCCAAATTTTTAAAAATAAAAATTTAACAAAACTTACATCTATGGCCCCTGTGTCTGGGTTTAGATCAGCTGCAATAAATAAACAAAATCGCTAATTTTAATGATTATTCAATCATAATTTAGAGTAGCCTCTATAATTGAAACTATTTTGAGATTGGTCAAATTGCTTTATGTTGTCTTTTTAGCTGACTTTGTTCTTTTAAGTTGACTGTTTTTGACAACTTTTGTTATTATCTGATACTTTTATTTTGTTCCCAAAACAAAACTTTTTGTGGAACTTGATGTACCCTTAGAGACCACAGGGCCTTTAAGTGGCTGCAAGATTTCAACCACTCGTAAAAGTAAACACATTTTCCTAAAATGTAATTTTCCAATGATTTCTACCTGTGTAGATAATAAACACACAATTTACATTTTGGTTTATAATACATTGATGTTAGTTGCACTATTTTTCCAGCCAATTTTGTTGAAAACAATTTGTGTACAAAATACCAACTTTAACCATGTCTTAGAGTGGTGGTTATTTAATACAGTGGAAAGTGGAAAGTATACATGTATGCATGCTACACATGACTAAAAAAGATGCTAACCAAAAATAATGATCCAGTCCAATGTTTTGAAACTATTTAAATTAAATTGTATATATTGCTGCATCACACTGCCATCTTAGAGTTTAAAAACAACAATGTATGCACCATTTTTCTCAGAATGATGTCATCAGTTGTCTTGGATGTTGAAAAATTTTTGCACTAGAAGGGTATTGAATAAAATGGCAATTTACACCATTTTAATGTTAGGTTAGGGATTTTTTCCCCATTCACATGAGGCTTCTACCTATGTAGATGAGAAAATGAGTACATCACAAAAATTGAATCTAGGTCACTTGCCTTCCTCTTTAAAGGCACTGAACACGTTTGGTAATTGTCAAAGACCAGTATTCTCACTTGGTGTATCCCAACATATGCACATAACAAGCCTGTGAAAATTTGGGCTCAATTGGTTATTGAAGTTGCAAGAAAATTATGAAAGAAAAAACACCCTTGT
>JAUELU010000053.1:8190081-8210126 GCA_032357145.1 Evasterias troschelii | reverse complement strand
TCAACCTCTACCCTTGCAGGTACCCATTTATACCCCTGGGTGAAGAGAAGCAATTATAGCAAAGTGTCTTGCTCAAGCTCAAGGACACAAGCGTCATGACCGGGACTCGAACCCACATCACGATGACTAAACCACCAGAACTTGAATCCGGTGCTCTTAACCACTCGGCCATGACACACTACTATGACTCTCGTTATAAGAATGTTGCTGGGAATGGGCAAATTACCTCATTTGTAACAAGAGTATTGTTAATGGTGTTTATAGAGGACAGAAAAACAAAGAAACACCAAGTAGTGGGGGCCTTTGAGATTTGGGACAGCAGGAAAAGTGTATACAGTACTCTATTGTAAAAGTACAGTAGTAACAATGCTCTTTATAGCGAATGTTGATTCATAGTCCGTGAACTTTGGAAATAAGTAAATACTTCTATTTGGCTTTAGGCGTGGCCCTGAAACAATACATGTAGGCCTACCTCTACTGAGCAGGGAAAATTTACAATTCATAGTAGTGACTGAAAACAGTTTCATGCCATTTGAAAATTAAGGGGAAAATTTGTCATTTTGCTGCTGTATTTAATATGTTTAAAGAGACCAAGAATACCATTTCTCCTTTGGCATGTTTGTTCTTGCTGAATTTTGCAAAATATTTGTAGTCAGTTTGACTTTGCTGGTGTCTTCATTGCCATAACTGCAGGGGTCGATTTCACGTAGCACTAAGGTTCATCATAAGATGATCTATCAGTATTACCATAGTGATTTCCATTGTGACATCACTCTTTGCTAAGCAACTGCGATGGATTTGCAGTTACGATCAATCTTAACTCTTTGTGAAATCGGCCCTAGGGCACTCAATGATGGAGAGTTATCTTTACAACATTTTAGTACTAAGTATTTTATAACAGAGTTCAGATTTGTATGGGGTTGTTATTTCACACAAAAAAGTAGTAACTTCATAAATTAAAAGCCTATTCCATACAAGTATAGGTTCGCCCAATAGTACTTTTCTTACTTTTTTCCAATGGCCAAATATCATGCCTGGTACATACATAGTACATGTGTACCTGATGTACTTTCTTCTGACATTTTAAAAGTGGCAACTGGCCAAGTTGGAAATTAACAAATTCTATTTGAAACATCCTTCTTACACTGAAGAGGCAGTTTGGGTGTTGTACACGTACATGTATCAAATGAAAGTTTACA
Organism: Evasterias troschelii; assembly: GCA_032357145.1. Classification (NCBI taxonomy): domain Eukaryota; kingdom Metazoa; phylum Echinodermata; class Asteroidea; order Forcipulatida; family Asteriidae; genus Evasterias; species Evasterias troschelii. Next base: position 8,208,927 of record JAUELU010000053.1, on the reverse strand, counting down.
GTGTAGTACAAAGTACGTAGCAATTACGTGTAGTTTCTTTTCTGGTTGTACTACCGTAGTCCTCATTTGTACAGTGATTGGACTGGATTATTGCATTTAGTTCCCATCTCAACTTTCATTTGTGCTTATCCGAACTACACTTGTCTGTGGGCTTAAATTTTCTGGCTGATAACTTTGAAGGATTGATTGAAGACTAATTGCTTTGTGGCTGATTCTTACGTAGTTTTCATACTAAAGTCATGTTTTTTGTACGTATAAAGTTATAAATTTGACAAGTTTGTAATTTATTGTGGGAATGGATTTTTTTAAAAGGTGTGATGTAAACATAGAGACAGTTACACTTGACCTTTAACATAAATGTATGAACTACTATAAGAAAATTAAGTGTGATTCTTTGGGTGAGAAAACGATGCTACATGTTATGTATGTGTACATTTAGGTCTAAATTTTTGGCTGGTTTAAAACAAAAATTTATGGCTGGTTTTTACAGTTGCTGTTTTTGATACTTGAGAAAGCTTTCATTAAAGGTATTGCACACAGAAATCTGCCAGTATGAAGTGGTTGTTATTGAAAACCTAAACATGAATGTTTGTCGGGATCCTGACATTGTCTCATGTCCATCAGCCATGTACAACAATGTTCAAACAATGTTGCAACGCTCATTTTGTCCATTGTCTGTGTCATATAGGAAATTGTTTGTATGATTTCTGTTTGGAAAAAGCATCATACTGTCACAAATCGTTCAGAGAAAAAATTATAAGAAAAAGAAATAAATATTTCAGAGAAAATGAGTATAATAATTTTATTTTTTTTTTGATTATGCAACATATGGTATTGACATTTTTTACAAAATCCCAGCAGTCTTTTTGTACCATCAGGTCATTTAGGTCGGCTTGCAACAACTGTCTCTGGTTTTTGTTGTTACCCCCCTTTTATTTATAGATTGTTTCTCGTTGATCGTTTTGTGTGACTGGTCACATAGTGCCAGATATGTAGACCTTGTTAAACAATTTTTGTGTCACAAAAGCATTTACGCACTTGCATATGTGGTGATTACTTCAACAATTGTTAATCTTTCACAGGACGACAACGAACCGAGACAACTCATCGTCCGAAGGAACACCCTCCCATCTCTCAAGAAGCAACTCCCACAGGTCCCCAATGATAAGAAGGAAGAGGCAGTCGGTCCAGGCAGACCGTTAGGAGTACTGGATCGATCCTCCTCATCGGCATCTGCCGACCGGCCTGGCACTGCTGCAATGAGCCCCAATGGAACCAGTGAAGCCTACGGACAGTTCTACTTGGAATATGCCTTAATGGCTGAATTGTAAGTGGGCTTTGTTTTTTGAGTGTATCATGTCGTGGCAGAGTTGTCTATTGTCCCCAGCGGGCCTATCCAGGACCGCTGGGATGGGCTAATCAGCTTGCACAGATTCTTGTTCAGGAAGTACGTTATGCGTGCAATGTGAGTGTGATGCATGATGGGACTGAGCATTAACCAATGAGCGTGCTTAATACGTTTGCCCATCCCAGCGCCTTTGGTTTTAAGGCAAGGCGCTGGGGACGAGCGAAAGTGGTCTAGTGCATGAAAGTCAAGTTGTGGTGGCGGTCTGGCGAAGGTCACTGGACATGCACAGTATACAGAAAAGCTGTTCCCTGAAACATGATCAAACTTCTTTGACTACATGCATGTATTTTGTTGGACAATTTAACAGCAGAACTTTTTTTTTCAATTGATTTTCCTCCTTTAGCATTGGCTGACATGTTAACATACATTGCAGCTACATTAATCATGAGGGTACATGTACACATGTTTCTAAGTTTGTATTGCGAATGTTCTTGCATTTACTTTTGTCGTAATAATTTTGTACTTTTGTTTCAGCAACCAACTTCATAAACAAAAGTTGCCGGGTGTTTATGTCATTCCATCAGCAAGGTCCCCTCTACGTAAGTAAATACATGTAACGGCAATAAATATATTTCACACTAATCTTCAAGCCCTGTCTTCTTGTGGATAGTTTGCGTGTCGAGGCCGCAGTCTTGTTCGCTGGACCCAAGCTCAGTTGTTGTCAGCAGCAGAGTGTGGGTTCAGATCCCGGTCATGACGCTTGTGCCCCTGAGCAAGGCACTTAACTATAATTGCTTGGGAAGGTAGTGCATTCTGCTTTATCAGCCAGGCTCCTAGTGTATGATACCCTTGCCTACATTTACATACTACAGACTGTGAAGGGGGTAACTCTGTTTCAGCCCCAGGAGTAGGTGGCAACATGCCCAATAGTGGCAGTTGATTTAGGTCGATAGCCCAAATCAGTTAAGTGTAGCCTTCACCTTGAAGTGGCCGTCCGTGACCTTGTGATGTCAGGCGATCTCTAATAAAAAATTAATAAAAAATCTTGATATTCAAGCTCTTCAGAGACTTTATGATATTATACTGAAGTATCCACGACTTTTTAAACCTTTGACAGATTGGTTTGGAGTTCTGTTCATCAGACAGGGTCTCTACCAAGAAGGAATCTTCAAATTTGATCTCCTGATCCCAGAGAATTATCCAGATGGCGATAGCCCGGTAAGTGGCCATAGTTGAATGAATGAATATTCACCTGGTTCCCATTCTTTTCTCAGTTAGCTAGAAGGAAGGGTCAACCACATTCCAACTGAGCCATCCAGACAACAGACATCAAAACAGCCTTGAAGAGGCATCTTTTAAATGAATATTTCACCTTTTTCCATTGAGACTTTGGATTGCTGTTCAATCTGCTGCTGTTTTTATGCAGCACCCCTTTCTCAACTTTTTTTGCTTTTGCACCATTGGACATGTTGGAAGACATCCACGAAGGAACTTTATTATTGGAGCAAGTACCATGAACACTTTTGTGGTTACGGATGCTATAGAAAACCTCATTGCTGTTGTTATGCTGGGCTAGTCTCATGTCAAGGCCTTGATCATGTTGATAGTACAACACTAGGTTTTGGAAGTGACAAATAAATAACATTTTACCACTGTCTTTAATTGTCCCAACAGAGGTTAATTTTCCAGCCAGCCATCTTTCATCCAATCGTGGATCCTGACAGTGGAGAGCTAGACGTCCACAGGGCCTTCACCAAGTGGAAGAGGAACGTTAACCACATATGGCAAGTCTTGTTGTATGCAAGGAGAATCTTCTATAAGATTGATACCAAGTCTCCACTCAATCCTGAGGCAGCAGTCTTGTAAGTAAATTTTAAAAACCTAAAGTATCTCAGGTTTTTCGAGCGACTCTGTACCTTTGGACAAAATACAGACCTACTACACTGTTTATCATGGAAGGTATTCATGTTAATTTGTTAACCTGTACATGAAGTTGTTGCAATACTTCTTGCGGGGCTTTCATGCCAGGTCCAAGGCTTCAAAAAACATGCTTTGGTAAGTACCACTGTATGTAAGGACCCTGGTGCATTCCCACAAAATCCCAGTGGGGCAACAAGTGTCCCTGTACCCGCTAAGCAGTTTACTCATTGGTACCCATTCCGAATAAGCAGGGATTTGAAATTACCTCGGGCTGGTACTGTGAACATTTTGTAGTTGTATTTTTTCCATACTTAACTTGTCCTTTACATGTAATTAGGCGGTTGATTTTTCTTTTCTTTATCATCCAAGGTTGATTTTTGTCCGGCAATTTTGCGTATACAATATATTAAGACTGAGTTTGGTTTGGGCACACTAAATGTTAGTAATAGTGAGTTGCAACTGATACATTTTTTGTAGTGTTTTGCTGTCTCATACATCGGGATACTGTTCTCTATCTGACTATCATCATCATCTGCCGAATGCTTCCACTGGTGCTAAAAAAGTGTCCTCATGAATTTATTCCTGCCACAGACCACAGACCACAGACCTGAAAAGGTTTAAATTTTGTGTCTTGTGTATAAGACACTAAAGGGACTAGCTCCAGGTTATTGGTTATCTTTGTGAGCTACAAAGTGTCAAATCAACTACACGCGCTCTGCGCTCTACATCCTGGTGTGACTGTTTTTATCTGTATTTCTTAATAACTTTTGGATTTTTAATTGTACAGTGCTTTGTGATGTCTATAAGACATGGAAAGCAATATTTGAAAATAATCATAACTTGTTTAAAATCAATTACAGATATGAAGAGGACATGGAGTTGTTCAAATCCAAAGTAAACAGTACAGTAGAGATGTGCAAGAGCCTTAAGTATGACCCGCCTTATTCAAATGATCCTCATGCAATACACTTCAGTGAGTGGGATACAGAGAAGCACGGTAAAACACACGAAGCCATTCTGTCACCCAAACCACAGGTATGTAATCTCACTTTGTGAGCTCTGAATCTGACTTTATCACTTGGGGATGTTTCCTAGAGGGGTGTCGTGGATGGGCGGTCTACTGCAATCGGACTCAAGTTCCGATGGTTGAATCATCGGAGTGGTCTGGTCGGCGTAGTGGTATCTTTCCTCGCCTTTCACGTCTAGAGCCCGGGTTAAAATCACGCCGGGAGCACGACTTGGATTGGGTTTTCAGTCCCTACCTGACTTTGTGGGTTTTTCCCTGGAATAATTCTCTGGGGTTTTCCTCCCACATCTAAAACTGAAACTTCCTTCAATGTCTTCTGTCCATGGGATTCTTGACGGTCAGGTTGGCATAGTGGTATCTTGCCTTGCCTTGCACCTCTGGGACCCGCTGCAAATCCCACCGGGGGGTACTATGTGGATTGGGTTTTTAGTCCCTGCCGGATTGTGCGGGTTTTCCTGGAATAATTCTCTGGTGTTTTCCTCCCACATCTAAATCTGAAACTTCCCTCAATGTCTTCTTTCCATGGGGTTCTTGGCTAGACAGTGATTATCCTTGGTTTCACAAACAGATTAAATGAAACGAAATGAGTGTTGATTCGAATCCGGGTCAAGACACTTGTGTCCTTGAGCAAGGCACTTAACAATAATTGCTTTTCTTAACATAGGTGTATAAATGGGAACATGAGAGGGCTGAGACAGTGTTGTGTTTGATTCCCTTAGCGCTAATGTAACCAGCTTGGGGTTGTATGCTCCCCAGGGAATTGAGAAAGTTAGAGGAATGGTGAGAGGGGATAATAATTTTGTAAAATGCCTTTATGTGCACCATGTAAAAAACAATTTTTATTCTTAACATAGGTTTGAAACTGAGTTTTAGAGGAAATGTTGCCCTTGACAGGGTTTACACAGAGTTTTACTGGACTGCAGGTCCAACGCCAGTAAACTCATGACTGGACAAGTATGGCTGTCATTTTGCGATCTGGCTGCCAGCAACAAATTTGAGGGCCCTCCAAAGTTGTTCTGGTCATAATAAACCAGAAACTGTTTGCCATGTAAGCCAGTCTTGAAAAATTTGGCGTTGTGAAGTGGTTTAAAGTAAAGAGTGCTACTCAGTCCACTGTGGCTGTCATGTCTCTTGCTTATTAACCCCAGCATCAATGAAGTGACCTAGCCAGTAGCGTAAAGCTGTCATTTCAAACAGCACCTGTTAAGTTTAGTTTTCTTAAATGGAGCGTATACCTTTAGTAATTACTCTTTAAAAGTCAATGCCAATAAAAACATATTTGGTAATATGTACAGCAGCTTTTGATGGCATAATGCGTTTTTAGAAATATTTCGTTTCGAAGTCTTGAAAGTGGTGTGATTATGGACAAATATATCAGGTTATGTCCAAAAGAATTTGAATCTGAGAAACATTTCTCAGATTGTGCAATCCAATAGCGGATTATTCTTCCTCTGTGGACATAAGCGCTCCTGGTGATATCTGAAAAACGCTACCGCCATTCAATATTTCCACAGGTTAGTTTTATTATATTAATGTCTACATATATGTAGGATTAAAAACAAAACGAAAGGTATACTTTGCCTTTAATCGTGTCGTCCCATCTCCCTCTTTCCAGAAAACAGCTGAAGAACCCGAAGGCCACAAAAACGCCCAGACGTCAGGTTTATCATGGGTGAAGCCTGGCACCCTAAAGGTATTCAGTAAAGATTGATCCCTTAAAGATTGATCCTATAATGTCCCACATGGCACCATGGTCACACCCACTCATCCAAGGTCAACACTAGCTAGTCTGCGCAAATTGCTATTTCTTAATACTTAATGCTTTGTATTGCAGAATATTGTATAACAATTTTGATCTCAGTTTAAAAACAATGAACAATCACTGGCCGCAACTACTTGGTAGGTACTACAAGTATTCTATTCATTGCGCCTAGTGGTATTCCTATTTTTTGTAGGCATCACAGGTGATGTTTGTCACAAGTGATGTTTGGCGCAACTGTACAAAGCCCCAGCATGTTGCGAGATAAAACCTGCATGCAATGCACGAGTATAAATGCGTTCCAGTAATGGTGGGAAAAATGGTTGGGGACGAAACAATTTATTGAAAATTGATTGCTCTACAATATTTAAAGTGAACCAAGCTTGGGCCTTCTAATAAGATTGTTTCATAATATATGTTGACAACAAGGAATATATTCACGGCTGTTGCCAGTATAGAATATAATTTGTAAATATGAGGTATAAATACTCACGATAATTTAAAACAAATGAAATTAATAGTTGTATTATTTTTGTGTGAATATTTGATAAATTATTAACTCCCAGAAACGTAAGACTTAATTATTGCTAGAATAAGATTTTCATAGAAATACTTTGACGTTATATTTGCTGAAGTGCAGGTAAAAAATATTTTGTGAATAATTACTAACACTACAGTGTGTGTTTAATGTTATTAGAATCGTGTTGAATAAAGCCGTAAAAACTTGCTCTAGGTGTAGGAAGGCAAGCAAGTTATGGTTGAGAATGTGTGTGCACAAAATGTCTAAACCATTAGTTCATGGAATTGCAATTTGTTTTTTTTTCTTCAAGCAAACCTCAATCCTTGATTCTGATTGGTCGATCCATAGATGGTATAAACTTATAATATTTGGCCCTTATCAAATCCTGTTCAACAACACGCTATTTTAAGCTTGAAGATAAATTGACTCACTCTAAATCTATTTTCATTGAGCCAACTACTCCACATGACAGTAAATAGATTTGCCCCAAAGTTTTTGCTGCTAAACAAAAATGCTTTGAGAATTAAAATGTACTCCAACTTTATGCTGCATCTGGCACACTGGCCTCTGGCCTGCGGGCCAATGTGATTTGAGCCTTTTACACCATCCAGTATTTACCATGTGTAAGTACAGATGTACACTTCTGGATACCTAAAAGTTACATGTAATACCAACATTGTTTTGTTAATGGATTAAAAAAGATATTTGATTTGAGCACTTAGAATGTATATCTGAAAAGTACTTGTTGTTTAGATGTAATTTATTTGCTATTTTTGACAACACTTTATGAATTTTTGCTCTGAAATTTGCACTTAAATACTATGTACTACACATTTAATTATAAAAATAGATAAAATGTCACAAGCCTACACATGTATTTTGATGTTAGCCATCCTACTTTTGATTTTGGGTTGAACGAAGAAAAATTGATTAAAGTGAAGGGTTAAGCACAAAAAGTAGCTCAGCACAACAATACAAATTGTGCTTATCAGAACAAGGTTACCAGCCAAAATATCAAAACACATATGACATCTGTGACAGGTATCCTGCTTATTTTTTCTTAGCTGAAAATTGTTTAGCAATATTTGCTGCTTAAGCAGGTCTATGAAAATGAAGCCCAGAAAGTACATCCTTGAAATAATGATGGACAGTTCCTACATGTAGTACATGTAGTAAGGTAAAAGTTTAGTGTTATTATCTATGTTGAAATTGGAAAGGGGGTATCCTCAATAATTGCAGTCATTATTTTAATTTTACATTGCTTGTAAGTATTCAACACTTTGTACATGAAATTAATGAAGTAGAGAACAATATTTTGTGTCTGAACAGATGAAGAAAGCTGAAATTGAATGCAAACCAAATAATTAATGCATTGTAAATGTTTGCTCAGAGATGATGCATACAGATGTTATATTGAGGAATAAATGTTGTAGTTTATATTCGTGCATATATTTTCGAATTCAATAACCTCAAGTGGGGGTAATTTATACTTGAAATCAAGTGCCTAAAGTAAACAATTTGTTCACTTGGATATTTAATCAATCAGGTGTGTTATAAGTATATTATTCTATACATGGTTTATTTTTAAGGGCCAACTCTGCAAAGCCTAGTGTATAGACCATGCCACTTGGTTTACAAAAAGAGTGACTTTGTGCATTCCATGTATGGCATTTTCTGGCAGGCAAGATATTATGCATCATAACCTCATAAAATCAAGAACTGTAAAAGTTACTGCTGAACAAGTTGTTGGATTTGCCCCTTCATATTGAAATTTATGGCTGCATGGTCAAGCGCAAGCTCTGGTGTTTCTGATCAACAAAATGTGGGCTCGAGGAGTCCCGTGCTTGACACTTGAGCAACACTCTGGACATATTGCTTGGTCCCTTATATGGGACGTAAAGCTGCTGGTCCCGTGTGTTGAGAATTGTTCGTATAAGAACTCAGTACACTTATCCCTAAGAGAAAGGGTGTGCCCCAGTGTTTCTAACAGGGGCTGCTGAGTGCGTCACAGCACTTTGTAAACCCATGTGCTACATATGTAAATAGGTCTCATTATTCCAAAAACTTGAACATTTTGTCTTTAAAACTGTTTTCGTTTGTTCCAGCGCCTTGAGTAAGACTCTGTTATTACTATAACTGTTATTATAAAAGTGGTATTGTTCAATGTTCACAAAATGTAAGATTGTTTTACTTCACTGAGCTGTGTAAAAAATTTGCCTGCCAGAAAGTCCTGTGGCTCGTTTGTTACACGGGCCATATTTGATGCTAACATAATTTTGAATTCAGTTGTCACATTACTGTAGAGATTAGCGTTGCACTCTGACATTCGTACATCTTGTATAGGTGTTATTTTGGCCTTTGCGTCATGTGCAAACTGGCTTTTTAGTTAACTTTGATGCCTCATTTACCGTCTTTGGTTCTGTTTCCATTGTAAAGTAATGTACTTAATGTTAGGATTTTATAGCCCAAATTGATGATGCTCTAATACTACCGTTACTGGTACTTCAAGTTTATGCAACCAAAAATGCCTTAAACTGGTTATGAGAACGCGGACACAATAATGCTTTCTATTGACCCAATTCACCATCAATATAATCTTTGCTGCGTCATCTTTGGAGTCAATGTCACTGTGTGTTTTCCAGGTGTAGTGCAAATATTAGGTAACTCGCCATTAACATGCTTTACCTATTGGCTCCCAAGATAGCGAGTGTTGCACAGTCACTTGCCCGCAAGGGATCAATACTACAATGCATATTCATTCCTGGAAGTATGTACTTTTGACCCCTTCCACAACGCGGAACAAACCTCCGCATAAGACGCCTGTCTACCTTTTGGAAGTCAGCTCTATGATTGTTGTGTACATTTTGACTCTCAAAATGGCGAACAGGACAGGCATGTATACAAGTGCTGCGCATTACGCAAGGGGTCTATATGTGCACAGGTCTTTGTCCATACATTTTTTTGAACACCAACTTCCTTTTATGCTTTACCAGTATCCTTTCTCACTCCACTACCTCAGTGCTCATTCCCACAAAATTCAACACCATTATCAGCATTCTCCCTTAACAGTGGTCCAAATGCTAGTTACAACACCCCAGGACAAGTTTCAATTCTCTCCAAGTGGTCTGCATGGTCTGGCTGGCTAGTTCAGTGATGAAAAGCATCCATTCAGGGGCCCCATGGTCATTATCAAAGCAGGCCTGTGGCTCTATGCATGGTAATACAAACTCTCACAGTTACTAAACTTGTGCCCTCTATACATGTAGATGTGATACGGAGGGAAGGGCATGAAGGGGTGCACAAGCAGTAAGTGGGCGACAGTTCATAATTTCATATACAGCAAGTCAGCCACAGATCTGCTTTGATCATGATGAAATAAATGTGAAATATGGACAAGGGAAGAAGCTGGAGGACTAGTAAAATGACAAGCTACATGTAGCTTGGCTGGTCACTGGAAAAGTTGAGAGGAAACCTTGATTTTGGTGTTAACTCAAAACATTATGGTGTTGTTAATTTTGCATCAGGGATAATGAATATATAATTTGGTTTTTACCCTTACACTGATGTGTATCAAGTACTGTATACACAGTACTTCGGGAAAGTTCTTAGTAAACAGTGCTTAACACATCGGTGTAAGGGTAAAAACCAAATTATATTATGGCGTTACAATGCATGCCTGATCCCAAGTAAAGCACAATTAGTTCAGTGGAGTTCTCAGTATAAGAAACATGCAGGTTTTTGTTAGGGTTTGTGATGGTTAGGGTTTGAGAGGAAAAAATCTTACACATCTGAAACCCAAGTTGTTTTCTTTCTGTTCTGTTTTATTTCACATAAATTAGGGCAAAGTATCATCAAGTCATTAGTCTCCTTTTGAACAGAAAAGTTTGATTATCTGTGTGTGCAATTTGAAATAAAGTCTGTAATTTATGTCATAAGAAAAGACACTGGTGCGATGTTAACTCTTTTTGTTTGAATTATTTTATTTGTCATTCATTCAAATGTAATGCAGTTCTGTACTCTTTATCTCCCTGCATCTTGTACCGGGGTAATTGTCCTGGGGAAAAGTACATTTTAGACCAACTTATCAATTAACGCTCACATTATAAGTACAACTGGTTTTAAAACATTGTGCCTGAATGTGGTGTAGGGTAATTAAAATAAGCTTTTATAAATACCAATATTTCCCAGCCCCTTACTCTAAGCTCTGCTTTTGTTTTTCTCTTGCAACTCTGGAACAAAAATCTTGAATGTTGATGTTTGAGCTCGGTACGAATCAGACCAGTCATATTCCTACACGTTGGCTAACAATCCGTCTCCAGACTACATTTGATGTTGGAAACGCTGTGCAAAATGTACACAGCTCAAAAACTGATGACAGAGCTCCAGCCAAAGCCAGAGCTCGAACAAAGGTTTGAAGAATCTCCACTGGACCCTACTCTTCAATTTCAGCAATTTTAATGGACATAATGGTCTTTTACAAGACATAAACAATTGTTTTCTTTGTTATACTTGCTAAACATTTAGTAGGAAATTTACAAATTGAAAAGCATCAAGTATACATTAATTCTTCAAAAAAACATGTGTTGGTAAAATACTACACTGCAGGACTTGTTCATATTTCATGCAAAAGCAAATGCAAAGCGGTTCTCTTGACACAAACGATCGGGTACCCAATGTTCTCCAATTGTGACGCAAAGGAACTTGCTTCACAGGCTTTACTGGCAAAATGCTCAATTTACTAGACTCTGGCCAGTGGTCAGTGCTCAGTGCATGTTTCAAACATTGCACACCAGGTTTGTAGACAGCGCCTTTTACAATCAGACACAAACCTTCAACCATGCCATTATGCACTTCAAGCTTTCGGATGTGCAGGTATGACAAGTTGTAAACTCAAGAAAGACCAGAGAAAAGAAATTTGCAATGTTCAATTCAATTTTTGAGCAGACTTTCCATCAAACAAGTTCCCTGGTTTCTACATCAGTCACTTCATCTAGAATTTCATTGGTCAGTTCCCATCTCCTTCCCTTCCAGTTTAAATGAGTGGGCGGGGCATACTCTCCAGCGTCTCCAAATTCGAAAAACGGACTAATCTCGATCGCAACACTAGACTTGACGAGTCCAATTCCACCCGTTTTCTTAGGAGCCGGATGGTATATGCGCCCGCTGTTCGGAAGCATGCATAGTTTCTCTGGTTCAAAAGGTACTGTAAAGTTATCTGCGTCGTTACAAACTAATCGGTCTGAGGTCCCATCGTGAAATTGATCAACCTCTTCATCTGGCGGAAGAATTTTAGTGAAAACAATTGGTCGATCATCGCACCGTATAAAGTTCCTCTCTGCACCACAGGGAGACAGGTAAGGAAAATCCGTTTTGTAGCGTTCCATGTTGTTCATTTTGAGACGTCTAAAGAAGAAGGATAGAAACTTCTTTTCTAGAAGTAAACGAGAAGTAACAATTTATAAGACAATGAGTATCACAATTATACAACGGTACAAAGAAAATCACGAAAAGTAAATTTTGTATGAGATAATATGGATTAAGAAATAGTTCAAAAGTTTTTCCAAGTTTTGAGACTTTGGTAAAATTAGTTAAATGGTTTTCCCCCAGTGTGCCCAGTTGTTGCTGAGTTAAACTGCCTCCCTGTTTGAGAATTCTTTGCACTTTCTCATACATCTACCAAAAGTTTGAATTGAACTTAACCTGCTTATAAACTTGGGTCATAACAAGACAAAGGCTTTCTTGGCCTGTCTTACCATTGACAAAAAGTAAACAAAAGGCAAAAAGCTTAAAAGAAACTTGTTATAAATCAAGGTTTTTCCTGAATCTGTTAAAAACAGTTTTTTTAATAAACCTTTTCTTCAATATCAAATAAGAAGAATCTGAAACAAAATCTTGTTTTTGTAGGTTGTTTTAATGTTCCATATAATCAACAACTTTGTAAGTGACTTCTTGTCAATATTTCCAAACATCAAGCCTGCAATGCTGTTTACAACATGTTCACTAGTACGCCCTCGTGTGATTGAGTCACAAAATACGGTCATGAAGAATATATTACCTTTGAAACATGTGATGAAGTTCTTCACCTTGGTATCATCCATAAAAAGCTGTAGTAAACAAGGATAAACAAATGAAACTTTATTATTGGGTTTATTTACTGATGTGCATCCCGATGCAAGGTTGACATAAACTGCTGCTAAATCATAGGATTTGAACTGCCTCTAGCCATCGAGCTCGCTTGGTGGTCTAGTGTGGTATTAAGAAACCTGCTTTAAAGGCAGTGGACACTATTGGTAATTACTCAAAATAATTATTAGCACAAAAACTTACTCGGTAACGAGTAATGGGGAGCTGTTGATAGTATAAAACATTGTGAGAAACGGCTCCCTCTGAANNNAAAATTAGAAATTGAGGTCACGAAATCAAGCATCTGGAAGCACACAACTTTGGGTGACAAGGGTGTTTTTTCTTTCAATATTATCTCGCAACTTCGACCACCAATTGAGCTCAAATTTTCACAGGTTTTTTATTTTACGTATATGTTGGGATACACCAAGTAAGAAGACTGGTCTTTGACAATTACCAATAGTGTCAAGAGTCTTTAAAAGAAAGTAAAAAGTTAGTAAGTGGCCTGACCTTTCGACCCTAGCAGAGTCTTTCTCAAAGGCTAAAAAGGCATAAAAAGAAAGTAGCATGGCAAAGGACCCGAGTGATAACTGATACATTTAGATTTGATTTATTTTATTTTTCATTTTTCACAGGACTCTGAGATGTTCTGAGTATATGCAGATATGTACTCATTCAGTGCTTTATACACATCAGTGTAAATGTATTAAAATGTGGAACTAAATATCCCCAATGCAAAATTTACATACAACACTTTTTTATTAAAACAAGATCCAAATGTCATGGCAAATTGATGAAATTCATGTTATGACCCTAGCCCCACTTCTGTGGACAAGCATAAGTGGGGCTACTTTATGACCCCTGCTCTCAATTTATTTTTAGATTATTAGTAAATAAAGGTAAGAACTATTTTGTAAGCTGAAGAATGTTTCTCTGGTAAAAGAAGTGGAAAATTTTAAGCTTTAGTTAATAGGTATTAAATAGAGTGCAAAACTGCAATGCGTTAGCAATATAGTTGTGATACTTATATAGCCCTCTACTTTGGACTGAAAGGTCGGAACCAGAGGGTTACGATGTATTTATCATCAAAATCATTGAAAATTACAACAATACAAAATTAAATAGTAATAGAAAACATAGTTGCGATAATCGTAACCCTCCTACCGATGGGTAGGAAGCCTGTCGGTAGGAGGGTTACGATTATCGCCACTATAGAAAACTATAGAAAACAGTATTATTGTACTAGGGGCCTATATTTATATAGGCATGGTAGGGGACTACTGATTGAGTATACAATAAATAGTACAGTAGCACGAGTTTCATTATTAACTTCAAATCAAATTCTTTCAATCTAAACATTGAAGACTGTAATGGACACATTACACAGAGGAAAGAAATCTTCCAACAAACTATGCCTCGACAGAAAAATTATTTTTAATTTATTTATTTAGGCTCACATATCAGTTTATCAAACCCAAACGGTTCGAAAAATTACCATTTTCTCCTCCCTTTTTTAATTGAGTATGTTGTTGTGTTTTTGACAGTAACACAATTTCATCTTTTGGCATGACTACTTAAACTGAGCACTGAACAAGGATTCGAAGACATAAATTGGAATAGTTCCAACTTCCAGACAAAAAAAAGGTGTCATGCAAAAGTGCAAGCAACACTCAGCTGACACTGACAGTGCACGCAGTGGTGCAAGAAAGTGCATAGCAAAACTTAACCAACCTGTCCTTGGTGATCGATGTAATAGAAATATTCTCGCACTTTGGGTTCAGGAGATTGGCCTTGCACGTATTTCACGTTGTGGAGCTGTCTCCGGCAAAGTGAGATTAACCGACTGGTTTTCAGTCTTAAAAACATCATCATGTTCGTTGTTTTCGACAAGTGAACTTTCTTCGTTGTTTTGATTACACAATACTCAACTTTGACCTTTCTCACTTTGAACTTTGCCGCCACCCAGGTAAGTGGTTCATCGAAAAAGAAGACTTATGATTGGTGTAAATACCCTAGATCAAACTTATGCTATTTTATTTTTTTACGCCCCATTTTGGGTAAAATACTACAATGCATTGCTTCAAATATTTTGGTGAAACAAATTATTAATCAAAATTAAATAATAGTTAATTTCTTGCCAAAGAGCAATATAAACTGAAATATAAAGTAAGAGAATTGACCAATAGAAATAGTTGTTCTTTCACGTCAGGTAGACAGGTCGGCAAGGTCGAAAGCATTTCGCGAACTGTAAATTTATTATGCTGGAAAGGCGCAAATGGCTGACATTCTTTACTGCAGTTTGTTATGAGCCCGAATTGAAAGTATTTTTTGATAATACAAGCTAGCTCTGTATGTACATGTTTTGTTTATCACTGTAGACCTACTGTAGCCCAAACAAACAGAGAGTGTGGCTTCGAAAAGGTGCGTCTCCAGAGCGAAACTACAGACTACTTACTTGCGAAAAGAACCGGCGACAACTGTCACCCTTGAGTTGACTTTGCGTGCTCAATTAGTTTAGCTGTAGACCACCTACTTTGCATGACTCCACACAATCTACAGTGGTTTGATTGCATCCCAGCAGCAGAGAAAGAAGCTGCATCAAAAGTAAAACGAACTGCATTAACCATTTCATATTGAAGTTGTTAGCAGGAAGTGACGAACCATGACAACGAAACGGTCATGGAAACTTCGTAAGTAGATTTGTTGAATTTATTTATTTTTATTTTAAAGTCTGGCCCATCTTCCTTCATCATCACGATCAATTAATTAATGCATGGCATTACATTGAAATTTATGATTGATGGCTATTGAATAAAATACATTGTATGGGTGTTATTATAATAATACAATTATTATTTTTATTGACACATTTGATTGAGTGTTCATGTCTTCAACTCAAGCAAGTCTTGTCTTGTCTACTCTAGTCTAGTCTGACTGACTGACTGAGGTGATCATCATTGATCAGTTGATGGCTATCCAGTATCTGATCAGTACTGTGCAGACCATCAGATCATGCATCACTAACTTATATTTTCTTTAATCTCTACTTTTTTTATTGACATTGACATTGTTGTGTATTAAATAGGCTAGTATTTAATATGATACTGTTTTGTGTTGTTTTGTTATGTTTTTTTTATTTCGTTTGAAACATGGCAGGTAGCATCACAGGGCCAGGGTAATAAATTGTTACACATAAAATTACATCCTATATAGGCCTAATATTAATAACGCTTACAAGTTACAATATGTAAATTATAATTATAATTTATATTAAAATGACGAGAACAAATTATTCCAGATGTACTCCAATGGCAATGTTACTCTGATAAAACTTCAGAGGTAAAGTAAACAAAAAGGCAAACTATTTTGTGTCCAACCTTTCAAATTCTAACTAATCAAGCTTTCAAATTCAAACTGATCCTAAAAGTGGTTTATCCGATCAATGTCTTTAGGCCTATGATCCATCCCAACTGTAGAATAGTCCCAACTTTAACTGTCCCAGCTTGAGTGTTGCAAATTATGGTATGGCCCATTATAGCTGAGATTGCGTGTAATCGGTCAGTCAGTGGTCTCTACATGTACACATAATTTCTGATCATCTTGTAAGTTTGTCAAGCTTGACTAAGAACGAGGCTCGGTTAATTATGGCAGAAAGATTTATTAGAATCCATTACTCCATGTCCATGCTCTAGTAGTAATCACGTAAAACAATCTGCAAGCAGCGAAGTTTTGAGACCACCCATGGAACACCCTATGTTCTAGTGGCCCTATCACCCTGCACAGTGAAAGATCTTTGGATCCATAGTTAGGCCATCCCAACTGTAACTATTCAAGTTGGGACGGCATTGTCCCAACTACAGTTGGGACACTTCTAAGGAACACCTACTTTATGTAGTTGGGCCTATCCTCTCCTCACTTTAAGTTGGGCTGATTCTACTGATTCTGTAGTTTGGGTGGAAATGTACTAAATGAACTTAAAGGAAGTATCAATATTTCAACAGAAATCATGTGACCAGCTTCCACATGTTTTATAGCTCCACCCCTTCCATCATTGCACAAAACATAGACATATTGTACATTGTACATGTAAGTGTTAAATTAAAACAAGATACGCCTAATATCTTAATCACTGTACTTTTTACAATTTGTTTAGAGGAGTTTGTTGCCCATGGTGCCAATGTGAACTGTCTGGCGTTGGGCCAACAGAGTGGGCGTGTTATGGTGACAGGTGGAGATGATAAAAAAGTCAACATGTGGGCAGTGGGTAAGCCCAACTGTATCATGGTAAGTTATAAAATAGTTTGAACTTTAATGATGTTGTAAATATAATGCTTTGTATTTCTTGAAGTATCCTTGATAAAGAATTTAAATATGTACCTTAGGACAACAGTACAAGTTGATTTATGCCATGTAGAGAAAGGTAGTCTTGGTTCAAGACGCTGCTATTGTTTATTCCTCTTGCAAATAGAGGGCAATATCAACCACAAATTGCTATCATCCCGATAACAGCTACACACTCCCTGTGACAGGGGTCTATGGTGAGAGTGTGCCCTCTTGTGGGGATGGTTGGATATCAATATCAGGATCGTGGAATATCAATAACAGGAGTGTTTTGAGCCAAGACTAAGAGATGTACATTGCAAATTGCTCAGAGTACAGATGAGTTTAAGTTGTTGTGATTGTAATAGATGGTAGATGCTGTGTTTGGAATGCCATTTGGAAACTGCGATACTGAACCAGAGCCATTTGTTCCTCTGGGTGGAAATAGTACATACCAAGTGGTGTTGGAAGCTTTGCATGGTGACGTGTGGATAATGGGAAGGAACTGTATCTAGTAAACTCTTGCGGGTACAACCATGTGTGAATCTTTCTTGGAAGGAGAACTCTCTTGGAAGGAGTGTTGGTTCTGGAAAGAGCCATTGGTGTCACAGCCAACACTTCTCCCATTTTAAGATTTATACATCCATGGTTAAATACCCGCAAATTTACTAAAATAGTTACTTCCTGACATGTAAATGAACCATGAACCACACCATAGCAGATAACTTTAGCAGGACATTATTCTAACCTTTTTGCTGGTGTGTAACAAGGAAGATGAAGGAAATGACGTGAACAACGTAATTCACAGTCCTTTGTTATGTGGTTTTCACCTATAAAATGTTGAGTTTTTCTGCGTGTTTGTCTTCAGAGTCTTTCTGGCCATACTACCCCAGTGGAGTGTGTTCGATTCAACAGCAATGAAGAACTGGTTGCAGCAGGATCCCAATCAGGATCACTCAAGATTTGGGATCTTGAGGCTGCAAAGAGTAAGTAACAATATTTTTTGTTTGTCATAACATTTTCTTGTATCCTTTCTTATACCGGAATTGCTCTTTGACTTGATGCCTCTCTTGCAGGCTTCCATGCTTGAGTACGTACTTGGAGTGGAGAAAACAAACAGGCCTAGTTAAACTGTGCCTTATATTTGCACATTTGACTTGCACAATTCCAGGGGTTATGTTGAGCAAGATCACTAAGGTCGATACATACAGGTCATAAAATGCAACTGAAAGTTTCAGATGTTTTTACAAACGTTGAGAAAAGTGTCGGATTTCGGTTGTACCGCCAGCAAGTAAGTCAGGACATCTACAGCTAACATGTGTTTGAGTTTTATAGTGACATGTCAATGTTGTTTACCCCTCGCATATGATGTCGCACTCTCAAACAGCGCCCTCATTCAGGTCAAAGGGAGATCTATAGGTATTGTGAGCTGAGTGTTGTGCGTGGTGCCCCATACACACATACACCCACCTATTACTTGACCATCACATCAATGGTGGCCTATACGACTAGGTCTACTAAATAGCCTCAGTGTTTAACTGTTGTCATTCCATTTTGTATTCTATGTAGGTATTAGGACCCTGACTGGTCACAAGGGAAACACTAGGAGTCTAGACTTCCATCCCTACGGAGACTTTGTTGCTTCTGGCTCTGTAGATCTAAATATCAAAGTGAGTTTGTGTAACGCAATAGAGACCGCCCCGGGGCATCTTAGAATGTTGACTACTTGATATGATAAGCCTTTCTACTCTTCTTGTTAAAGCCACTGGACACTATTGGTAATTGTCAAAGACCAGTCTTCTCACTTGGTGTATCTCAACATATGCACA
>JAUELU010000053.1:8121918-8132919 GCA_032357145.1 Evasterias troschelii | reverse complement strand
TTGTTTCTTGGCTGTATTGATGTGTAATTTATTGTATTTTGGGGGTAACAAGGAAAATTTGACTAAACAAAGTAAGAGCAGGAGTTGAACCTGCCCCCTCCTCACTGGAGTCCAAATTTACGTGCTGTGGCTCCACCAACTGAGCTGTCTAACTCTTTGTAATTGCTGGGGGGGGGGGGCGCTATTCAGAAGTAATGCAGCTCTAGACCCAATTTCATGGCTCTGCTTACTGCAGAATGCTGCGCTTTTATTACCCATAGAATTATTTGTTGTACAAGTTGCCAAAAGCACAGAATTCTTAGACCCAGTAACTGGGGCACTGTACTCTTTTTTTCAAAAATTTTGACATCATCGGTCATACTAGCACCCCAGTGTACGACAGTATGGTCATACGTCATGATCCAACTCTCAGTTGTATCGACAGGTGCTCTGCCTCAACCGTATAGTCGTAACGGTTGAGGCAGGGCACCCGTCTAAAACTTGACGGGTGCCCTGCCTCGACCGTGACTACTATGCGGTTTAGAATGGGCACCCGTCAAGTTTTAGATGGTTGCCCTGCCTGAACCATTACAACTGGTACGACCGATGATGTCAACATTTTGAGAAAAAAAAAGTACGGCGCCCCAGTTACATAATTCTGTGAAATGCAGAGCCATGAAATTAGACTTTGTCTATTTTTATATGAAAATGTTGACTTGGGAAGGCCTTGACATTGTAACAAATTTATCAGCTTGTGAATGTGTGCTCACAACACATTATAATTCTGTCAATCCACAGATCAACATGTTCTCTATGCCAACTAATAATAGTGTGTAGTTCATAATGGATACTGACAGCTTATATGAGGATGTACCAGTCCGTGACCCTAGTGGAGGGGCTAGGGGTCCTGATGGGCCCCAAGGTAAGCTGTTTAGACACTATTGTGGGGGTGGTGTGGGGGGGGGGGGAGAGAAATTGAGTGGTGGAGTATTGTACCTAAAGTCCAAATTCTTAACACAATATTGAATCTATTAAATTTTAACAGTCATACTTGACTTCAGTTTTACAGGATCTAATTTAGTAATATCTCTTTCTTTATATTATGGGCTTAAGAAAAACTTGCAAGGTTCGCAAGAAGTGTTGCGCTCATCGTGTTCTGCAATTTGAAGTGGATGGCGAGTGTAGAAAAAGAACACGTAAACAAAACTCCCTCCAAAGCAGTCGAAATTGAAAAGGAAGAATGCTATAATCATCTAATGTTGCCTGAATTCAAATTGAAATACATGTAGTTATGGCAAAAGATCAGAATACAAACGAGAGCCAAGTTGTCGATAACACAAAAGCAAACACTGTATTGAAGAGCAATCAAATAAACTAAACAGAGTTAAACACAAACAAACAAAAATCAAGAACAACTGTTCACATGAGACACTTTTGATGCCTTAGCTGAACTTTGAACTTATGTCGCTTCTCATAATCAGTTGCCTTTCCTCCAGCAGATAATGAGCAGCGTCGTGCCCAGCAGCGACGAGCTGTCGCCAAAATAAGTCGCGAGGAGTTGGAGGATAAGTATCTCCGTCTTCACGATGAGAATCTGGTTCTGAAGAAACATGCCAGGAAACAAGAAGAGAAGATTAAGAAGTGAGTGGAATATGCAGGCCTGAATTTGGAGGGAAAGTTTCACAAGACTGCAGGGCTTTTTGCTCGGAATTTTTTACTGGACCAAATTTTTGTTCACAAGACCAGATTCAAAATGACAATACAGTTTTTAAAATAAACTGTATTGTTGTTGTTTTAGTTGTTGTTCTGAGAAGAAAAGATTGGTTGCATTTTTCTTCAAGTAGACTTTGGTACACAACGTAATTGAAAGATATTCATAAGACTCAAAATCTAGATGAGCATATTTTTTTTAACGGAGATTGAAAATCGTAAGACCGCCGGACTTGTCCAGTTGTGAGTTTACTGGCCTGACACTAAAATCACTGGCCTCTTGCCGGCGGTCCAGTGTAAAATTTGAGCCCTGATATGGGTGTAGAGACTGTATGTGGGATTTGAGGCATTGCATGGTGACGTATTAATGTATGTTTGGTTTGTGGTTGTATCGATAAATCAATTTATGTTTTACTAACAGAATGGCTACAAAACTGTTACGATTGGTCACCGATCGTAAGAAGCAGGGCCAAGAGGTGGGCGGAGCTCACCAGCGGGGACGCAAGGGGCGGGATGTTGAGACTGATGAGATGATCGAGGACTTGCAGGGTAAAGTGAGGGATCTCAACAAACAGAATGATATGCTGAAGAATAAGGTATAACTAAATTAACTGCACGTTGATAAATGAATGTTATGTGATATTACCGTATTAAAATCATGTCGTGCAAGGCAACTCACAAACAAAATAAAGCTCCTCAAAACTAGTACATGTACACAGAATCCTTTTATATTGAGTATTTGGAAGATGTGACATACCTGGCTCTTTTGAGATGCTAGGTGGCAGTGTAGTTCCAGACCATTGCTCTTACAAGTAGTGTGTCATGGCTGAGCGGTCCAAATCATCCAACTGAAGTTCTGATTGCTGAATCATCAGATTGTGGGTTCGAATCCTGGTCTTGACACTCGTGATCTTGTGCTGCGTCACCTTGTAAACCCTGGCAATATGTAACAAAATTTCATCTTTCCAAAAAAGCACTTGCATGTCAGTGATAACAAAAAAATGTAAATTAGCAAGAGTGAATATTGAAATAACTTTTTAAAAAAGTAAGTGTTGTTTAGACTGAAATTATAACAAAATGCCTTTCTTTATGTTTTCACTTTCCTTGCAGTTGACAATTACTAAGCAACAGCTTGCAACACAGGGTAGTAGACAAACACCATATCCACACGTCCAATCAAGAGTTAACACTGTAAGTAAAAATCAGTTATAGTCACTGTAGTCACAGTTTTAATCACTGTAATCACAGTTACCATCACTGTAATCACAGTTATCATCACTATAATCCCAATTGCCGTAATCACAGTTATAATCACTTTTATCGTAGACATTATTGCTGGAATGACATATTTGTACTGTAATCACAGTTATAATCACTGTAATCACAGTTGTGAGTGCTGTACTAACAGATTATCAGAATCATCTTAATCATGGTTATAATCACTATAATAAAAAAAACACTGACTTGCACAGAATCTCTACAAAATTCTATAACCTTGGGGTGATCATAGTGAACTCACAGCGCTACATGGCTTAACCAACTATGATTAAATGTTACTATGTAAGCAAATTTGATCAGACTCAACAGGTTTAGAGAGATGCAACTTTTCTAATTTAAATCGGAGGTCTGACTTTAAAAAAAACAAAACAATAAATTCTGTTTTAACCCTGTAGAGACCATTCATTTTTCGTTTAATTATCACAAAACGCCAAGACATTGCTAATATTGTTAGTTTCTTTATTGAAATTTTGTAAGTACAAATCTTAACATAAATAAAATGAAAGAGAAAATTAGTTTATCGTTTTAGAAATTGGGATACTATGTCAACATGCTACATCGGAAAATTTCATATGTGGCCATGACCTTTACTTTGACCTCTTTATGTGAATAGAAGTAGGTTAAACTTTGCGGCAGTTTGCAGCCGCTATCTGTGGTTTGGTACAAGCCGTGTTCCTGCCGAATTCCAGATTCCTAAGTTTGTTCATGTCGCCATTTTGAAAGACGCCCTCTGTATTCGGTGTTGTGTGGCGAGACAATGGTTCGAGAAAAGAGTTCCCAACGCTCAACAAATAAATACGCTAAAGTCACAGTTTTTGCTTTCTGGTGATTCAAGACCCTTATTATTTTCAGAAATTATGCCTTGCCTATTACATTCACCTTAAACTATGCTTTACCTTAGCAAAACTGAGTAAAGAAGTATCAATCGTTAAGAGAGAGGTTGAAAAACTGTATTTTCACTACTGTCTCGACATCCTGGATCTGCTACTTGTCAAGAGGGGGCGCTATACACAAAGAGGGGGTGATTTTGGCACTAACAAGCTGCTTGTGCCTGTATGGTCTCTAAAGGGTTAAACCCCAAAAAGCTGAAGCTTTTGCATGTTTTCCAAAGTATGTGTTTAGATATTTATTTCAATACTGGTAACAATAAACAAATGTATCAAATATAGTTTAAGCATTACATACACTACAAACAGCATTTGAAACATCATTGTTACAAATTTGACTGTTAACATTATTACCAGTATGCAGGGAAAAATGTGAAGCATAGTGCTTTTAAGATTTTCCCTGTGACAGACAAAGACTCGGACTGGACAAGGACATGAAAGACTTGACAGATAGACAAACTGACAGATGAGACCAGCCAGATAAATAAATGTTTACATCGTATTAAGTAAACTTAATATGCTTACAATGACAACAATCAACAGTAATCACTTGTTTTTTGAATCACTAGTGGTTCAAATCAGTCCTTGAACAATAACCTTACATATGGATTGAGTTTTCAGTCCCTACTGGAGTACCTGAGTTTTCCTTCCATTTGTAGTTGTTCTCCGATAACAGCATTTCTTTATCTGAATATTTTCTCCTGATCTTTTATTTTTATTTAACAGGGATTGCCTCGACCTCCTCCACCAGATAACATCAAGAAGGGCTTAAGGGTTCAGGGACATGATCGCACCAAGTAAGACACTAACTCTCTTTGAATGGTTCATGAAACAAACCCAGCATTCATAGCAAAGAAATCTTGCTTCATTACAAAGTTGAAGTAAATTCTTGCCTAGGGATAACTCTGCAACAATAACATCCTTTATATCCAGAGTATAGACCCATTGCACAAAGCGGAACGCACGTTCGAACATGATGCGACCCCCTTCCATTTTGGGAGTCAAACTGTACACAAGTATCAAAGAGTTGACTCCCAAAATGGAAGGGGACGCATCATGTTCGAACCTGCGTTCCGCGTTGTGCAATGGGTCTATTGAAAACTAGAGGGTGGGAAGAAATGTGTTCACCAAATGGTGAGGTGTATCTTTAACATTACTGGAGGGATAACATTTGAGCAGCAAGGACACAAGAAGGAAAAGAAGATTAAGAGTTTATTTTAAAGGGGTGACCCAGTAGGGGGTATTGTTCCCATATACAGGCATGACACTCTTCCTACTTTCATAACTTCGATCTGATTTCCAATCTTTTTGCCCTTAAGAAAAATCAGCAACATTGTGATTAAATATCCTGAAAGTCTGTTAGAGCCTACACCATGTGAACATGTAGGTCAGCCCTTGTACTTGATAAAATGTTCCTACTTTTATTCAAGGAATAAATATCAATCCTGCAAACCATGCATAGTTTATATTTGATAAAATATATTGGTAGTTTAGGTTTGAATACAGAAAATTTTACTGGAGCGGGACTTGAACCAATGACCTCCGGATTAGCATACCGGCTTTATACCAGCCCTATGTTAGCAGTCACCCTATTAGTCAATATATTTGTGTATAAGTTAATGTAGGTTCACATTTCCTTTTTTGTTCATAAATACATAAATTGTAGTGATTTGTAGTAACGTCTTCAAGCTATTCATAGGAGTTGATATAATTTTTTGTTTAAAAATCATCGTAAATAGTTTCCTGTATTTTTGTTTGTCTGCTTGTCATGAATAAAGACCCGCAACACCCAGAGCTTTCAGGAACGATGTCCTTCCTAGATACGGTCACAGTCTCCTTGAAGAAGCTAGAGAAGAAAACCACAGACTGTAAGTAACATTGCTCGTATTTATTTGTTTCTTTTACCCCACCACCAATGTGGGATAAGCATTGTGCTTTCCCGAGTTCTGGGGAAAAATAAAATCCACATGCTCACTACTCCTTGGGGAATTGAACCAATACCCTTGCCAATCTAGAGCAGAAGTCTTACCACTTGACCACCAAGCATGCCTGGTGACTCGGAGGCCAGTTCCAATTCTGAAATTTCATGAATTCAGTAGGATTTTGGTTCTCCCTCTTCACTTATTGAATACTTTTTCTTATTGATACAGTGAAGAGGTGATCCAGGATCTTCAAGATCACATCGCGTCCTTGGAGCAAGACAAAGATATACTTCAAGAGCAGGTAAAGATGCAGACATACACTAATACATCTTAGTTTTGTGGATTTCACAAAACTCTTCTTAACTTAGGACTATTCCTAGGCAATGCTAAGAGATAGGACCAGTCCTAAGTTTGGAAGAGTTTTGTGAAATCCACCCCTGGACTCAAGCTCTGGTGTTTCTGGTCAGCAGAGTGTGGGTTCGACTCCCGGTGATGACACTTGTGTCCTTAGGCAAGACACTTAACCATTATTGCTTTGTCCGTCGGATGGGATGTAGGTCCCATGTGTTTTGGAAGCGTGGAAAAGAACCATTACATATGTCATTGAGAAGAGGTTTGCCTCATTGTTTTTTTTTGTTATGGTTGACAGCCCCTTGTAAACCCTTAGGCCAAATTTTTAAAAACATGTTAAGCATCCCCTCCCGTTTCCGGAAACAAAACAAAATATTTTAAAATAGATAAGATTGCATTGTTTGATTTTTGCACACCGAAAAAGCACACCGAAAAAAATTGGCAACCATCTTGAAAAATAGTGCTGCCGGTTGTCTGGAAAAATAAGTCGGGCGGCCATTTTTTTAAGAAAAAATAAGTCCCTCTTTCCTTTTTCAAAAATGCATGACGCTAAACATGTTTTGTCCCCTTATTGTTTGCCTTGCATAAACAGTTTGTTGTCAATTACTCATAAATGTTGTTTCTGTAGAGCGTTTATTGAACACTAGAGGATGGTGGGAATTGTTGACTCTTCCAAGAAACAATACTGCACATTTCCTTTATATCCATTCATGTTCAGCATTTTCAATAAAAACCTTGTTTATCTGGTTTTATTTCTCTTAGGTAAGAATAAAGGAAATCGAACAAGAGGAGACACTGCTCAGGTTGAAGGAACACATGTCAGCGGGTCAAAGGTCAGTGAACTCTACTTAATTGAATATTCATACGAACAACTCTATAAACAATTGAAGCTGGCTTCAAGCACTTTACGTTGGACCTGATGTTGGGCGATAAGTCAAATTTAGTGTGTGTGATCTTTGTTGACAATATCAAATACGACAAACGACCCCTTATAATATAAACCAATAGGGAAGGAATGAATTGTTCAACATTGATGTTTGATTAAGTGATGCTCTTCACATTCTGTCCTAGATTAGTTCGTTTTGAAGTAGTAGGTCTTATACAATTGTTTCGTTTGTCATCTAGTTCGTCTACAGTGTTTTAATGCACAACCCAGTGTTGTAAGACTCTAATCCCAAACTCAGACTCGACCTTTCACCTTATTGACTAGTGACTTGAACTTGACCCAAGTGACTTAGGACATGGACTCGATGATTGACGACACGGGACGCGAGGGTTCAATCCATCTATTAGGCCTCCAATAGACCCTTCCCACGAAATTGGTAAATTGCACATCGCGCGTGTGCACTAACATTTTCATTGCGCCTTTTTGTGTGGGCTGATGGTGGCATGACGCAGATGCGTTTGTGCGTCTTCTTTGTGCACATCTCTATGGCGTTTGTCATCCATCTGTACGCATGTGTGAATGTAATTAGCATATTGCATGGGAAGGGTCTATTAACTTGCCCCTTGCATCCACTGTAGTTGACTCACTGTAGTTGCTCTGGGTGCCTCCTGCTTTTGCAGTTGTGCCTTATGTTTATCAAATTTGTCCTTCCTAATGGAAGTACCCCAGGAATATTGCTAAGCTCTTATATGAAGGAAGTGTAGGGATTGCGTAAACTTGTGCATAACAATAATTGAGATACTTGTGCTTTGTTGTTATAAACGTAGATTAGTTCGTTTTGATACAGTCTACTTTGTCGATTTCTCGTTTTCTCATTAGACCTCTTGCATAGGCCGCCATTGCTGAGGTCAAACAATGGAGATGTATGTTTATGTGCACTTCACAAATCTTGGCCAATGATAGGTCACCTTTGACCTTAGTGATGAGGGCGCTGTTTGAGCTTGTGACATCATATGCAAGGGGTTTACAGATTGCAGTTTTGCTCTTTAATAGTGAATTAAATCGTAGCTTTTTGTGGCCTTTAACATAAAAAATATATTTCCTTGACAGCTTCTGACCAACGTTTGTCTTGTCTTTGTGACTGCATTGTATTTAAAAACTCTGTTGTTGTTGTTGTTGTTTTTCTTCTCCACTTGACTTCATTTTTGTTTCCATCTCTCCCGTCCGTTACCATGACAACAGACATTCAGCAAAGTAAGTGTCGGTGCCCTTGAGGGCGCTAGATAAGAGGGCATGCATGTTGCCTCACAAGATTTCCATCTTCAAATGTATTAACCCAAATCACTTTGCGGTGTGATAAAATGCACAGATATGCACGTTATGGTCACTGATGATACTAAATTTCATTTGTTTTTTTCTTTCTACTCCGTACCCCCACCTATTATTTTTATGCACATTCCTTTTCTCCAGTTTCTCAATTTATTTGAAATTATCAAGATCAACTTTTGGGATGTAGATCAATTTAAAATTTATGAAGAATATTAACGTTGGTATTGAGTTAAGGTTCAACAAAGCTTGGAATTTGATCAATCGCAAAGTTTGCCAAAAACTTTATTGCAACGTCGCACAGACTGTTGAATTTAATGACTGTGTGAAACAGCGCAACTTCACATTTATTAGGCCTAATACGGAATCTGGTAAAAAATGCTTTAAAGGTGGGCACAACATGGGTAAGATTGAAAATATGAATGGTCACAGATCTGTTCACAGATCAAAACTTACATGGTGTAAAGATGGTCATGGTGGAAAACTTCCCCTGAAACATTTTTGCTTGAAGTGCTATATTTTTTTGAGAAATGAGAATTACATAATTAGTTTTTATCTTGTGAGTCAAAAACCTGATTATTTGAAAACAGTGAAACATATAATGATGGTTAGCACTGTTTTCTTATGACTCCATAACTGATTGAGTTTAATTTTGTACAGGTTTGCTATTTCAAAATTGTGGATACTGGTATTTGACAGTTAGTTAACAACAATGTTTGCAAGCTTAAAACACTAAATTTTGTTTGGGCTGCAAAGGCAAAGAAACTTGAAAATATAATTCCACTGCTCATCAATTGCAGAGATGACACCATACTTCATGATTGATGTAGTTCATACAGGATGAATTCAGTCAGTTTATCTTGAAATTTGGTTTCTACCAATCAGGATGCTTGGGGTGTCTTTTGGCGGCTGTAACCGATAACCGTTTCGGTCACTGACCAGTGATTAACCAATCCCAAAGTCAGTCGAAACAGTTATTGCTTATGACCGCTAAGGGGCACCCCAGTTTTCTACAGGCAAAGCGTTTGTGTTATTGACGTGTGATCAATATGCAAATTAGGTATTTCATGTTTCCATAAAATTTCTGTGTAACAGGTTATTAATAACAGCACTTGGGTTTCACCATCTGACATTGCCTTGTGGATTGGTTTCAATCCGATGCAACTGACTTGATCTAATGTCTGTGATTGTTAACCCCAGTCCCTTAACTATTATTTATGGCTGTACTAATATTTTGTTTTCACTTAATTTATCATTTTGTTTCATGCAGCATGACTCCTTTAACCCACCCCCCTTCCCTCCATTATCTCTTCTCCATCTATATCATTCCCCAACCCTCCTACCAGTGGTTCCCATGGCTGGTCAGCGTGGCAAGATTGTGAAAAGTGTGATGGATCTTTAATTTGTTTTTGCAAATACATTCGCATGCGATACAAAACACACTAAACGGTACCACTTATTCACCGACACATTACCAGTTATTCACAATGGTTGTCCTCGGAATGTTTTTACTTGATGCTTATTTTTGGTTTTAAAAGCTCTACTTTTGCGGTCTGCGGCATTATGTAAATGGTTTGATTTTATAGCTTTTGTGAATTTTATCTCAAATCTAAAACCATTTGTTTGTGTATGGGCCTGCAACTTTTGCATGGGAAGATCGGGGGTACAGGGGAAACACTGGCTTACTACAAGATTCCCTAATCATAATTTAACCCTTTTTTGGTCGTTATTGTGTGATTTTGTCATCAACACTTTTGCAGTTTAATGGAACTTTATTTGAGATAACTAACCGTTTCAGTTTGTCTAAGTAATTTTAAAGTTTCGACTGAAGTAGCATGGTGACAGGGACCACTTTTTGCATGAAGGAAACAGAAGGAATGCTATGTTCAACCCATCCTTGGCCTTGCCTATTGTTTACTACCATGACTACTATTGGTGTATATTTTACCACCACAAAACTAATATGGAATCCATGCTTTTCAAAGTTTTCCTCAGTGAGGTTGAAAAACATTGTCTATGGAAGAAAATTAGGCAACTTCCCGACGTCATGTTTGTGAAATTACACATTTACCATGCATCAAAACTTCCCCAATTATCCTAAAGGCAAACAATTCTTTTAGCTTCTCATTGGTTATATTTCAAGTATACCTCACACTCACAGGTAGTCCTCTAATATCTTGCAAGTTATAATCTCTGTTATATCTCACAAATTTAGACTCCAACTTAACAAGGGTTGTAAAGCCAGTTGACTATCTTATAAAGTCTAGCCACTAATACTACACATGTTATAGCCTCAAATATACCTCATGAGCATCAAGTTTTTTCAATAGTTGTAACCTCAGTTATTTTAACCTCACTGACTCCTCTATTATAGCCTCAAATATTCCTCATGAATCTTGCCTCAAATATATCAAAGCTGTAGCCCAAATGAGTAACAGAATGAATCAAGATACCAGTATATCATATGTTATAACCTCAAATGTACCTCATTATTTAGCCTCTAGTATCTCCAAAACGATAACCTCCAATAATTATAACCTCATCTCCAAAGCTATAACCTCAAATATACCTTGTGAACCTCGTCTGAATACACCGATCCATTAAGCCCCGCCCATTTCTCATTGACCAATCACAGCCGCGAAATCTGATCACCATTTGAGCC
>JAUELU010000053.1:7997430-8007499 GCA_032357145.1 Evasterias troschelii | reverse complement strand
TGGTGGTGTTTTTTTGTCTGGTGGTCGGCGCCCCCCCCCCCCCCCCCCCCTCCCCAATGGGCAGCTAGGGTAGGGGTATAGGTTCGTTCCGCTATTCTCCATGAACGAGAGCGGGAAGAATCTTATACTCAGTCATAGTTCTACTCTAGGAGTAGGGGTAGGAGCATATATATATGGATGAGGGACATATTAAGACACAGGAAGAGAAGTAATGTTTTAAGTCTCTTGTGTTGTTGTAGTCCACGCTCAAGTATGGCCGTTACCCGTCAGGACACCACATGTAGGTAAAAATTACATAGGGAATATTTGAGGCAACATTATATAATAAAAGAAAACTTTGTTCATTAACATATCGAAAATCAAATACAGAATTTTTGTTTATATATACACAAGTCAGTATTCTGCTGTTCGGAAGGTGTTTGTTCAGCCATTGAATACCAATCGCTATGCCTTTGGATTATATTAGCTGTTCCGGCCTACTGTCGGAACATTTTTTTGTTTTTCAGGTATTTTTTTTCGTCGAGATTTGTATTAGTTGGTTAGGTTTTAGGTCATGGCAGAGTACTGTATAATTATCACTTATTGAATTCCAATCAAGCATCTTCCACACGCACTGTGCTTCAGCACGGTCTATGGCACTGTCGGTTTTGCGGAATGTCATCCGGGGTTTTGTGATCTCTCGTCATCTGTGGATATTGAAGGGGGTTACTGTCAGAGTCAGTGCTATTAAAAAAAAAATATAACATGGATATATGGGTATCGTTAAGCGTGATGTTGCTGGCAGACAATGGGAAGCTTATCCGATTTACGGAGTAGACACAAATGACAATGTCTGACGACAACGTGGTCTGCACAAGCTCCGCATTGGAGAACACAAAGGGAGAAGACGTTCTTTTCTCTTGGGCATGAAAACATCACCGGATCTTCGATTGATTCTTGCGAGTTGTAGTTGGAGCTGTTGAACATCCTTCGTGGAACAGGCGCCTCCATTGACGTTGAGCGAGACGCTATTTATATTACTGATGATCCCATAATTTGGAATTGATTCCTGAAATAACGTGTTGTTAGATTTATGGAGCAGAAGTTAATCGAGCGACTGGGATTTTTGAACACAGTTCTGTACCTTTGTGTTTGTTATGTCAAAATGACATGGCACGGTCTGAACATCTTCGTTCAAAGACGCTCCAGTTGTGTTTTCACGAATACATGTAGATTGAAATAACACCATAACTTGATGTAAGGCTTCCAGATCGGCTAGCATCTCAAGGCCTGACCCGCAGTGAACAGAGCAAGGTCCCTCGCTGTATGTTTCTTCCTCCATGTGTAATGTCATACCGTTGCATCAAGTTCCCCCTGGTTTGGTGGAATGACATACCGGAACTGATGTACCAAGGACTTGTTTTTTGGATGGTATCAAAATTCCACTTGATTGCGGGTGGAAGCTGTTTTATACAATGGGATTGATGAATGCTTGTTTTGTTTGTGTGACATCATGACAGACGGTGGAATTGAATCGTTAGTCCGTGTAAGAAGGTCTGGCGTAGTCTTGGTTGAAGGCTGCTCTTGGTTAAATTACATCAAGTTACTGCCATTCAAATCAACCAAAAACAAGCTGCACGTCGGATTTTGGTGACGAGTCTGTTAGTGTAATACAGCTTCTTTGTATATGAGACAATTTCAGCAAAACTGAGAGGGTTTGTCAGACCTTTTCGAGTGTGAATTGTTCACAATAATAGTTCACACCTTCTCCAACAAGAGCACGAGGTAATACTTGATGCCCAGGGCGTCTCATTCAGTTGCAAAAGAGTGTCACGCACGCTGTCTAAATATGACATAACATTTTACTATTGCCTGCAAGAAGTGTGTTTTTTAACTCGACTATTCATGGTGGAAGGAAACTATCTTGAAGAAGGGGGCTACTGTTTCGGCTTTTGTTTCTGGGACATAAGATGGGGCTAGGTGGGCCTGTTTGCCCCACAGCTCTGGAGTTGGCAAACACACTTGTTGATGAGCTTTAATTTGTACCCGTGCAATACTTTTGGTCTACATCAGTGCTAGGCTCTGTCAGTTATGTAAATGGAATTCCCTCCATTTTCTGTGTACCTTGCCCCATATTTCGAGTACCTACTTCACCATCACTAAGGTTAACAATTACATTTGTGTACAAAAGCAAGGCAGACAGCCGCCTCCTAAAAGATAAAATCCAAACGAGGTCCAAAACAACTACACAAGTCGAAGTTATTCATTTACTTAAAGAGTTTTGAGTACATGGAAATAACTACAGTCAGGACGAGTGTCAGTTTTAAAGTCCACACGATCACAATCTCAACAAAATTTGCGAAACGTGATGATGGCATTTCCCAGTCTAAAGTTATGGGATTTGTTTGTGATACGAAAAAGACCAACCGGACAATGGCATGTCACAAACTCACAAGTCACAAACTGCAATAAACATTGACCATGAACGTGTACTAAAACTGGACTCAACTTTAAACACAACAAAGAGCTACTGTCAGTGGGGGCCTATAGTTTGTTTAAATTACAAAAATGCATGATTCGATGGACTGACAAATTCTCGAGTTGAGTGTGGCTAATGGTACAATAAAACAATTCCTCGGTTTTGGATTGTTTATTTTAAAACAGCTCGTCACATCACAGATGAGCTCCGTTTCCTGACGCTTTCTCTGGCTGAAAAATCCCAGGAACGTCTTCCTGTGTTTGCTAATGACAAGAACATTAATTCGAAAAGCAATTCTGCTGTATACTGTCCCGATTAATTTTTTGTTTTGCAGCAAAAACACATTTTCTTCAAAGGTAGTTCGAAGGTCCCTTTTCAGAGAGCCACAAAAAATGTTGGTCTTCTTCTGTGGAAAGCTTATGAGTTTGTTATCAATAGAGTTTTACCGGCAGACCACCACGCCATTTTAGCAGCCTGTGGCTCGTGTTTAAACTGACCACACGTTTCGGAACTTCCTCTTTTCGCAAAAAGATGGTGGTCGACAAAGTATTCAAAACTGCAATAACACTAGATATCTACTACCTAAGATCGAACGCCAAGGTTCGTGGTTTATTATAGGCCTACCTAGTTGGAATGTGAGTAAAGTCTTTTTTCTGAACACACCCACCTACAATGTATTAACACTCCACTCAACCTGCAGCAGTGCCAATTTAGTTTTTGTCAACTCTTGACCAAGCGAGATAACACTTGAAAGGACTTCACGTTTTAAGCTATCAATGGTTTTATACAAACTATTATCGCAGTTGTGTGATTTGGAGACGCTGCCCTTAGCTCCAACCCCCTCCCCCAACTTCATGCCCCTTTAACTGGAGCTGGACAGTGAAAGCAAGGGGAAGCATGCGAAGTGACAATGGCACAAGTGCTTTGATGCATGTTTGAAGTAAGAGTGGTTATCGATTTCGTTTGGTGCCACAAGATTATAGACGTGGGACCCAGGGGCGGGACCCAGGGGCAGGGGAGGGGGAAACTGCCCTCTCAAATTGCGGCAAAACAGTGGTACAAATTCGGCAAAGCGAGAAGACGAAAATTTGACACAGAAAGAAAAACACACTTTTACCTACATGTCAACTTTCGGGCAAATTAACCCCCCCCCAACCAAAGAGACCCCATACACCCGTGCACAAGACCTTTCCATCCTAATATTTTAGGTTGGTCAATCCCTAAAATAGTATTGTAAAACCACTGCACAAAAGAAATCCAGTTTTCCAAAATGACCAATACCAAGTTGTGCAAATCTGTGAATATTAATTTTGTCACAGTAACCAATGTTGTACACGCCCTTTAAATTAATATCTGATATGTATACATGTAATAGTAGAAGGGTGTCAGTAAGGTTAGCGGTGACACAATCGGGGTAATCTCTTTTGAGTACTGTGTGCTAGTAATACTTGACGTTTCGACCATCTTGTCGTCTTCTGGGGGAATGAAACAACACGGTTAAGGTTTGTAAGTTTCCGGTCAACTCTTCTCCCGATGTCGTGCATTTCCATCGGATGTGGCCACACCACCAAGTCCTTCGATTTAAAACAATGGCAAGCGCTGCATAATCGATCATTGTGTAACTTAATATTGTGAAGGCTGTAACTCAAATCATATCCATAAGCATAATGTCTTTGGCACTGTGAACCATTGTAAACTATCGCCACGTACATAATTTTTACCACAACTTAATAAAAGTATGCCATCAGGATCAATGCAGTTTGGACCACATAAAACGAGTGGTATTACTATTGCTATCAAGCAGTGAAACGCACATTCTTTCATATTTGGAAATACTGGGTTGACCAAAATGACTTCTACGTCCACAAGCGTCTCGAGGTAGAGAGCAACTCAGTGGTGCCGTAGCTGCCCACCGTTTTTTGACCACGGTCAGCTCGTTCTTCAGGGCGGGCAGCCTTCCTCCCCGTCGCTACAAGGTCATGGTCGATGGTCGACATCATCGTTTCAGCAACAGTTTTCTCATCGTATTTTGGCTCGTTACATTCCGCTAGACTGTACAAGACATCCGGGTGCATCGACAACTGTGTCCATCTTTACGTAACATTTCCCCTTTTTCTTTGAGACGGCAAATGAAGTTAATTAATTGATGCCAAATTGAAGCAACTGTTCAAAACAGTGGTAGATGTTTGCACTTGGCTTGTACAATAAATACGACAACTATCTAAGACACTACCAGTATGCAAAAATTATTTATCCTTGATGCGAATTTAACATCTATAAAACAAGTATACTTTTAGTGACACTAATAGGGCTCAGAAAATCATCGAGGTGATACGTGCAGTATTTCCTCCATCGAAAACCATAGCTGTTACAAACTCATAGGCCTAAATCCATTTACAATGAGTTCTCAAATTCCCAAACTTTCCCCGTCCACCTATCCACATGTTTTGTATAATACAGGCCTAACAATATACCTCTAAATATTATCAATAATGGTCCTTATGATTTCACTCCTTTTATTACATGAAAGCAGGCATTCTACATGGACGAGCTTTTCCGCTATTGGGTGTTTTACTCTTGGGGGTGTACAGGCGCTCTGCCCGTTCAGATCACAATAGCATTCCCCCCACAGCAACCTGTTAATTCGGCTAGCTGACCCTCCCACGGTCCAGTACCCATTCATCACGGGGGAAAACCTTCGGGGACCTCCCAGACAAAAGCAACCCCTCATTATTGTAATATATTTGTTCTGTTCCTTGCTTCCTTTGAAACTTAACCCGCACAATAGTGTGAGGGGTCAATTACTTGTCCAGTTCAGTCACGATTATCGACGTTTGAGATGAATACCAGCTCGTCAAGCCACGCAGTCTGGCCCTTCGTTAATCAATATTTAATTAGGGTGTATTAGGGCACCTGTGGTAACATGCACTTAAAATGCATTTATTGTAATTGTACAATGGCATTAGAAAAACCAACAGAGCATTTATCACTCGGCAACCATCTTGATTTCCCTCCCTTTATCTCTGACTATCCAAGACCGAGGCTGGCAGTTTTAAGTAGTCCGGTCCTTAATTACGAGAAGCACACATTAACTGTGTTGCCACTGTGAACACGTGGAACCAAACAAAGATGGCTGCGGCACAGTCCACAGTACTGAAAAAACACAGCGAAAAATTCCCATTTCAGTCAGCCAAGTCTTCATCAAGCGAATGATGTTATTATCAAAATAGCTTGGCTTTTTGACATGCACTGTGTATCTATTGTTCCAAGTTTGCTAAACATACTGTGGCACTCTCGTTCAAGGTCGACCGATGCCGACAGCCGTCACATAACAATAATAATATCCACCATGTGTGATATTCTTTTCAATAAATAGCACTTTGACTTTCGGGGTATGAACAACTCAGAGATGCTTGTTTTCAATCAAAAAACCTAAAAGTGTTTTACCAGTGATGGCTTGGGTTGAAACATGGTTCAGACCGGGTTTTATCTTATACTGATTGCAGCTGACGGGAACTACGGCAAAACCATCGAATTATTTTTAATCACGTATGCTGCAAGCACGTGACAATTTGTTGAGCGTTCATATATTTGCCTTTCAACTGACAATTAATGGAGTTTACATCAGTGTTAGGCATATAACTAAAATGTGCAGCGTATATAGGCCTTATCTAATACGTCTCGTGTGTTAACTTCAACCAAGAACCCTTATACAATTCAAAATCTCATATCGACTTACCATCGTATAGGTATAAACAATCAGTCTTATAACATATGTTTGCCCACACCTTCATGGAGTATAATGTTTGTAAGTGTGTTGCAATTACAACATCCTCCAAGCTCTGTAACACCACCATGAGCTGCCCATAGCAAATGCATTGAGTATGTGTTTCTATTTATGATTTACGCGGGAAAGTGATACAGTATTCCCTTTCACATTATGTTCGTAAGTCATCGAGGCCTCATTACAAATAATGTCCATAAGAAACAGGGTGGGGTTAACTCATACGCAAATGTATACGACAGCTTTAGAGCCGGACGTAGCTACAAGAAGAAACCCCACACAAACACACCCAGCTCTGTGTTGCAATGACTCTGTGGACATTACACTTTTGAAAAAATCCTATTCCTCAACACTGTAAATAACACTGTGTGGACGTGTGTAAGTCCACATAGTGTTTCAAGTCCCGACATTATGTGGACCTCTTTTGTTCTCAGGTCAACACTTCGTATGTAGCGTTGACAAACAATTAACTTGCGCCAAAAGCGCGTTTCAGGAGAGACGCATTCTCAAATAAACGCATGAATGTTTGAGCCTCTTGATTGTCGTAAAAGTAAAAATTATTGGCACAAATGCAATGAGGCGAATGATAGCATGCACTAAAGCGTCCATGCACAACGTGACTGCCTTCAAACAAGTTCAAATCATGGTCTAATAATGTACAGAATGGCTAACGTGTTGAAAAGGACCGTGTTTCCGCGATCCGTTTCAGTATGTTCAAGTTTTCTCAATAACAGCAAAACACAGGGGAAAACCCAATTATACTGGCCAATGAGAATGTTTCCCAACCATCAGAATCTTTCATTCGGACTTCTGAGGTGAAAATTCGACAAGAAATAGCTCAGGTAATTACAAAATGATGTAAATCCAGGTTCAACTACAGTGGTTGGTATGATATGCCAACTGTTATGATATCCTAAAAGGCTTACATAGATACCGGTGCACGTAAACTGGGTCGGCGGAAGGGTGAGTAGATTATCGAAGGCCGGGGACGCAGAGGACGTTTCTTGTCGAGGAAATTCCCGCCTCTTTCCTTTCCTCGTCATGAATTTAAGGAATGGCCAACTAAAACCAATTATTGCAGCTGTTGTAATACATGAATCTAACTGATAAAAGGCCCATCACCGAGTCTGGAAACACTTGGAAGTTTTTTTTACTTATAAAACATAATTAGGCATGAAATCATTTGTTAAACCAACATTACGAGAAGGACATTCCTGACTATACTTGCGGAAAAACAGGTCATCAAATTTACTTGGGTAATAATAATATGCTGTTCGATAGCCATCAATCATTTATGTATATTCAGATAAAATATGTCATCTTTTAAAATGACAGGTTCCCAGACGGGAGCTCTCCCAACTTAAGTTGTCATTCCACTTCAAAACTTCAACCCAAAATAGCTGTTAGTCCGTTTCAAAATTCACAAAGAGCAGTGACTCATGAATGACATTCCTCGGGAGCTTAGATGATATTTCCCCGGTGATATTTCCGCCAGAGTCTCGTGCTCTAACTAAGGCCCGATACCTTTCCTCGGAGGAAAAGCGTCTGCGACTAGATCAATATTAAAGCGGGGTATTAAACAGGTGTGCTTTGACTACCAGGTGTTAAATTACTAATTATTTATGGAACGTAAAAGGGGGAATTGCACGAGAAATCCAATGCAGTTCAAACTACTCGCAAGGTTTTGCGCGAGATACAGATTCAACAAGTAACCATATTCTCCATCAGTGAAAAAACATACAGATACACAACCGTGGAATGTTGAAATATTCACAGCATAACTACACGCTTTATTGTCATGCAACTGAGTGTATGTTTTGTAATAACATATTCTGTTAAAATATTGACATATTATTTGCGGCAGGGGAATGTAACTGTTGGATCTTTTGTATTGTCTATTGGTTCTTGGGAATTAGTGCGATGGCGATCACGCATTGATCCTGTTTCGATTAAGTACCCACTTATCAATGACAGTTATATTACATTCCATTCTTTATTATCGATGTTTGACTATGGCCGGCGATGTTGGCGAACCTTTTATTGTAGGTTGTGTGTTTTCACAACTTTTCTTTTTTTAATATTAAGTTATGTAACAAAAGAGGATTTAACCTGGGGACCGGGTCAAACCTCTGTGTTTTCCGCTGATGGTAAGGGGGTGGGGAGGGGGCAAGGAGTGAAGGGAACAGGGCAAGGGGAGGGATCGTGTACCCCCAAAAAGAGGATAAGCGCTACGATATTTGGATGGTTTGAACGATAAAGGGTGTTTGTAACATTGGTTAGAGTAAAAATAAAATGTTCATAGTTTCGAACATAACTTACATGGTATAAAGATGGTCATGATGGGAAACTCCCTTTGAAATATTGTTGCTTTAAATGCTACAGTTTTTGAGATGAGTAAGCCAATTAGTTTATTGATCTCACGAGTCGAAAACTCAATGTTTGAAAACAGTGAAAACACATAAGGTTCCCCCACTTTTTTCTAGTGATTGCAAAGACCGATTGAGCTTAAACTTTCACAGGTTTGTAATTTCATGTATATGTTGGGATACACCAAGTGAGGATACTGGTCTTTGATATTTACCAAAAGTATAAACTCCCTTTAAGTGAACAACTTAGTCCCTCATTATATTACACAAGACTTATAGAGGCCGTTCCCTTATACACCTGGTACATATATGCCGGCTTATGAAAGCAATGAACTCAAAAGAATTGAGATTGTGGCAAAGGAGAAATTGAGATTTCCCAATTGAAACTATATCCCTGTAAATCCGGCCGATTGTTACCGGGGCCGGTTTTGTTGTGATAAACACAACAACAACAGCTCGATAATGGTCGGATTTGACGAAGGACAATCACCACAAACAACTTCCCGAAGGGTATGCCGTCGGCTGGCTGCAAAACCCACCACTACAGGGCTCAGATCGAGCACGGGTCGAGGGACGGCTGAGCTCAGAATTGTCTACTGTTACAGACTGTAAGTGTAAGGAAACCCCCAAAGTGGGGATTTCTATAAAATGCTGCCCAAGCTTCGCCTTCGGTGTTTTTTCTTGGGTTTCTTGTTCACGTATATAACGAATCCTAATCCATCTTATAGCGGGCACATCACGCGGCAGTCCTACTGAATTACCCGCTAAAATGATTACGAGTCGGAGTACGCAATTTGATGGTGAGGATTTTTTTCAGTTGATAACCATCCGTCAGTCAGCCATGCATCAACAGAAAACCTCCGCATCAGTCAGGATACAATGCCCTCTGCGCATTTTACCTGACCCGCCCATTCAAATCCCCCATGGGATGAGATGCTTCATTTGGTGTCAGCCCCAGATATCCAAGCTCTTTTAAGGATTAGCGTAAGCTTCACTAAATCCGAATCGGATGAGATTAATGCATCCAACTATGCTTGACGTGACACAGTTTGACAATGAGCAACCCCCAAGTAGAATTCTGGCTTGGACTCTTGGAGCTTTCAATACCAACACGTCTTCAAGTTAGAAGCTTAAATGGTTATCACAAAGGAAACCATTTAGACCTCCAAATCAGAGTCTTCTCAAACACGAAGAGTCTTGCAGAGTTTAAAACCTAAATCTATAATTCCACAATCTTCTTGCAACTCCAAAGCTCAACATATAAGAAGGTTTTAAAAACAGCAAACATTGCTAGCCCCTTGCAATTTATTGGACAATCCAAGTCAAAGCTATCATCCATAAATATCTCTGAATCTTCACATTCTTGAGGATTTGAATCTTGGCACTTAAAGGAACATTACAGAATTGGTTTTTGCTAACAAAACAGTGTAAGCACTTTATATAATCCACCATATACATAAA
>JAUELU010000053.1:7982697-7992759 GCA_032357145.1 Evasterias troschelii | reverse complement strand
CCCCCCCCCCCCCCCCCCCCCCCCCCCCCCCCCCCCCCCCCCCCCCCCCCCCCCCCCCCCCCCCCCCCCCCCGATACTTCATACGCCTCCATATTTTGCCATGCAATTGCATTTAACTATATAGGCCTTTAGGCAAACACCAAAAACGAGGAGGCCCCCCCCCATTTTGACTGACGACAAAAAATAAGACCCTTTTTATGAGCAACAAGAATTAGCTGTTGCAAACCGCTTACCAACCAAAAGGACCGCTTACCAACCAAAAGGACTTATGGTATAAAAGCATATAGTTTATGGCCTGACGTCTCGACATTATCACACAGTCTTTCTCAAAGGCTAAATTACATCACAACACATAAACAGGTATAGGAGTGGAACAGAAGCAGTCGAGTGGAAATACATGTACATGAATAGGAAGAGAGAGGGGGAAAAGCAAGGGGTAAACTAAGAAAGGGGAGACTTTTTATCAATGAAGAAATCAATTCATTGATATATTTCTTCTTTGATTTTTTTTTATAAAGATTGGTAATAATTACCGGTATAGATTTTCTTCGGTTTGTATTAATTTCATTACATAAAATCAACTTATGATTATGTATATTTTTTCATGTTAATGCAGATATTGGTGCAACTGAGAAAACCTTTCCAGAAACTCGAGATTTGGATCATCGGGTGCTGACATTTCTGAGAGACAACCACTACGCCGGTGCAACCCTTGGTGTGGCTCATGGTGACAGAGTCGTTTACACCCAGGGTTACGGACAAACAGAAGAGGGCGCCCCAATGAAACCAACCACCCTCCAACCCATCTCAAGCTTGTCCAAGACCATCACGGCAGTGGCAGTCCTGAAACTGGTAGAGCTCGGCGACTTGCACTTGTCAGACACAGTGTTCGGCCCGGATGGTATCCTGCCATCCTTTCAACCAGCATCTGACGGAAGACGTGTAGATCCACGTCTCTATGATATCACTGTTGAACACTTACTGCACCATACAGCAGGCTGGGTCCAGACTACTCCCCGGCTCTATGACCCCATGTTGAACTCTGTGTATCTTTCAAGAGGTCACGACGTGGTCGACATTGCCAAGGAGATGGGGTTGGACCGTGACCTTACACCTTCTGACGTCATCTCTTACATGATAAGGCAACCACTAAACCGCGCCCCAGGGATAAAATATGAATATTCAAATTTTGGATACTGCGTACTAGGACGTGTGATTGAGACAATCAGCCAAGAGAAATATTCAACATTTGTTCGGGCACAGGTGCTTAAACCACTCGGGATGTGGCGCACTAGGATTGGTCCTCATCGGTTAATAGAAGCTGGACATAACAACCACGTGCCAATGGTGAGCTTCTCCGAAGGAAACATCCCCCTAACGGATGGTGACGATTTCAACAGTAACAAAAAGTCATACAATCTGTTCGATTCATCCCTTGGTTGGTGGTCTACCACCTACGATTTGATGCGATTCGTTACTGGTTTAACATCGGGAATGGTCCTCAACTCAAACTCTCTAAAACTCCTGACCAAGCATCCAAACCCACCTGCATCAGAACACAGGCATACATGGCATGGCCTTGGCGTTCATGTCAACACCAATCAAGCTTGGTGGCAGCAGGGGGATTCCCATGATAACGAGGTAATGCTCTTCCATCAGGAGTCTCAACAGCTTCCCAAATCCAGGTTTAGCAGGAAACGCAAATCAGAGTCCTGGAGCTGGACGGTAATTCTAAGTGACAATAACCGCAAGAATCTACAACAGGTATTCGGTGGGATGATTTCTTCGATGACACAGTGGCCTCGTGATAACCTTTTGATAGAGGACTGCGGGGAGTATCTCGCCAGAGGAAGCTGGAGCAACTTTACTCTCATGAACTCTAAAATTGGAGAGAATCAATTCCCTCTCCTCGTTGAAGCTGTTTCTCGTCTCTACTACTACCCTGAATGGATCAATGCTTACAATGTCAATCAAAAAACCTACCTTGCTGCTGTTTTTCAAAGACAAACCAATGGAAACTTCACATCCCATAAACTTGCTCATGGTGTGACTAGCACAGAGCTTTACAACATCAATCTGGACAATCTTATAGAAGGCTTGTTTCTTAACTTTGTAACCAGCTACAACAGCTTCCATTACAGTGGACAGGTCCGCTACACAGCAACCTTCAGCAAGACTCGATCAAACAACACTTACAGGATAGGTGGAACATTAAGAGAGTCTGGTGCGTCTCTCAATGCGCAGAACTATATACCTTCAATTCAAAGTGTTGCTTCACAAGACGGAGTGAGACATTTCACTTACTCGTTGAATACAACAAAGGTGAAGTCTTGGACCTCGTACGATAACCTTACACTGGAGGAACTTCAACTACATATAAGGACAAATGCAAATATGGACAGGGTTCTGGAGTACCTGGACTCCTACAACCATCTTGGGCAAGTCTTATGTTCTGCCGTCTTCACTCCTGGGAAGCCAGTCAAGTGGCAGGTACAGACTGGTGTTAGACACAATGAACTTGCGCAGCAGAGCTACATGTTTAGAGGACTTCGGTTTAGACCCAAAATTATTGTCGGTTACGAATGCAGCGGGCATCCGTGCTTTGTAATAATGTGGAAAAAACACTAATTTATGCAAAATATTATTTGGTATCAATTTTTACACTATCCTATGCACGGTTCAACTCTGACTTAAACGAATCTTCAAAAAGTGTTGATTGCTATTAATTTATATTGAAAAATTGTTTTTCATAAAACACTATTTGCGGTTAATTGCTGAAGCAGACCTTTATTTGTTTTTTTGTTTACATATTATGATAA
Organism: Evasterias troschelii; assembly: GCA_032357145.1. Taxonomy (NCBI): domain Eukaryota; kingdom Metazoa; phylum Echinodermata; class Asteroidea; order Forcipulatida; family Asteriidae; genus Evasterias; species Evasterias troschelii. The sequence continues at coordinate 7,989,940 of JAUELU010000053.1, read as the reverse complement.
ATATGTCTAGGTATAGATTTTATTTGTAATATCAGTCCGAATACTTTTAGATGGAAAGAAATCATCTTAGATGTAAATATTTATTAAATGTTGATAGAGAATCAAACAATAACTTATTATTTTGTACAAATTATGTAAACTTTCCGTTCAAAAACTGGCACCAAAATGTGGTTGAAAACGGGGTTGTTACTAAGCTAAAATATCCTGGTTTATCTGAAAAGAGTTATGTTCTTATAAAGAAATTGTTAACAAGTTAACAATTAATTATCTATTATCCACCAAGAAAACATGATCATTTTTATAAATTAAATGGTGCTCTCATTTCAAAGTAATACACAAACAAGATTCCACGAGAAAGTGTGAAATATATATATCTAAATTAATGTCAAAACTGAATAGAGAAGTGAAGTGGTGAATGAACAACAAACCCGTTAGGGTAAAAATATTGAAGTAAATTGAATTTCATTCTGAACAGCTTAGACAAATCTGAACATAAAATGTCAAGTTGTGAAGAATCAATTTTCCAGAGATGCATGACCATTTTTCTATCCATGAGTTATTGCTTAAAATACATCAGCATGTATCGGCAGGAGATTTTAACTGGCAGCAGTAGGCTAATACCGAGTACTCCATATTGGAAATAGTGCGCGTGCTCAGTACTAGGAAGACAACACAAAAAATACCCACTATAGCCATTTTGGAAGCTACAGCTTATTTAGGCTTCAGTTTAGGCTCCAGTTTAGGCTCAATCTTAGGTTCTGGCAAGATAGTGTACGCTTTTAAATTTACTGACAAGAGTCTGGGCCTGAGCATTAGGCCAAGCTGTGGATCCGAAAAGGGGCCCATGTCTGCTGCCACCTAACACCATATTACGTCCAGGGCCCAATTTCATAGAGCTGCTTCAACAGCAAATATTGCTTAACGGTTTTACTGCTAAGAAAACATAAGCAGGATACCAGTCACTGTCTGTACTCGTGGAACGGTGTTTGGCTGGTGACCTTATTCTAGTAAGCATAATTGTTTGTGCTTAGCTCCTTCTTATGCTTAAGCAGTCTATAAAATTGGGCCTAGGCCACAATGGTGTGTGATTGTAAGTAGGGAGTTATGTAGATTGTGGATGGCCATTGTGCTTTCGCTTGAACCAATTTCTGCTACCTCATCAAATGTGTTCAGTCTCTATTAAAAGTGTACACAAAAACATTTAATCGTAGTCATTAGTTACTTAACATTTCCAGAGGTACTGGTTCCAAATGTTATGACAAACTGCTTACTATATGTGCCCAGATTCGGCCTTAATCATTACATGAAGTAAGATTCATTTCAATCCATCACTTTGTAATCAGGTATCAATTTAATAAATCTTAAAAATACACTCAGTGCAGAAATGTCTAGCTTATCGAATTTTAAAAAGCTGCTTATTAAAGCAAAAAAAATGATTAGAAATTTCTGCTGAGCAAAAATAAGCTGGATGCCGGTCATCAATTAGAATACGATTATGTTGTTTATTTTGGCTGGTATATACTTCTGCTGAGCACAAGTTTTGCTTGTGCTTTGCTAGTTGTTTTAGCTTAAAGCAGTTCTGTGAAATTGGACCCAGGCTACCAGCTGAAGTGTCATGTAATGTATATTGTATTTGACTGGTTGCGTTAACTTGTTCTAAGCATGTGTTCAGCCATATTTTCCTGAAATCTGACTAAGAATATCAGTAAGCTGCATTTTGAACACTTTTGTAAAAGACAAACTTTCCATTACAACTGTGTTTACTGTGTTTGGAAATGACTGTTTCCAAATTAAAATCGTCTTCATAAATACATGATTTATTGGTTGAGTCTGTCTGGTCGTCTGTATGTATTTCATTGTCTGGTCATCAGTGTGTGTTCCTAATACTTCAAACTGTCTCAAAAATACGGTTACTTGGAATATGGTAATCTTACAAAGTATATTAATGATAGATATCCACAGGCCTTATTATTTCATATCATGTTTTCAGTACATGAACAAACGACTGCAAGATCAGAATGATTAAAGATTATGCACTATGCAGCATCTTCTTTACAAGTCAGCATGAAGTTGTTTTCTCAATATAAATTTCAAAAGTACGGTGGCCAATAAAAACCCAAAACAGTTAAAATGTTTTTCATTCCGCACCTCTAGTTTTCAATAACCACACCGTTAAAAACCAACCAGGGTAAATGTTCATCACAAGGTAGTAGTCAGATTTTTTTAGAACACACAAATTAAAGAGGGCTCCATGGTCAAAATCGGTTTTGTGATCCACTTATTTTCCAATAAATGGAAAAGAAAATTACAATTTCCCTAATCTCAGGTGAAAATGGTGTAAAATGCCAAAAAGGTGTTTTCAAATTTTTCAAAAGGTGTTTTCAAATTTTTGTCAAAATCACAAAACGCTCAATGACGTCACATTTCAAATAAGTGGTCAGCACGATTCTGTGCAGTGAATTTTAAGTTCATTCCTGAAGTTTGATGATATTCGATCAAAAGGCATTACACTTTGTACAGACCTATTTGATTTTATGTTCCATGATGTCATAATTAAAATTTCGCTCTGAAAGAGTAAAAAATAAAATGACGTTTTACACCATTTGAGTGTGAGGTATATGGAACTTGTAATTTTTCCCCAATTTTCTTGAGAACTCTATCTACTGGAAAAAGAGTACATCATAAAATGGGCATATCGGAATTGACGGCTACAGCTACGACTAGGATGGTTGCTAAGGGTGTTGCTAAAGATGCTCTATACTTCAACGCATGATGATACGCAAATCCAGCCATAGCTATAGCCACAAATTCGGATACGGTCTCAATTTGACCTTGGAGTCCATCTTTAAAGATTTCTATTCCCAGGAATTGATTTCCTAGAGGTGACCAAGCGAGGGTTAATACAAATCAGTGACTTGGGAGCAACTTACATGGATGTTCCAGAGGAGAGGAGGGATGTGGTCGTCTATCTAGAAGCTACAGATGCAAATGGTTGACAACCAGGACCTGGTTTCATGAAGCAGCAGGAGAGAAAAACAAGAATAAAAGAGTTAGGTCTATCTGCCAAAAGTCAATTTAGTTCTGATTATGAAGGAAATGGTTCTCAAGAAAGTGAACTTAAACACTATGGTACTAGTCAATAATCCCATAGAGAGAAGGAATGAAGTTTCAGATTTAGATGTGGGAGGAGAACCCAGAGATTTATTCCACTGGGGAAAACCCACGCAATCAGAGACCACATTTGGCAACTGGCAGGCAACCATCATTCAAAGTGTTTACTATGCCCTATATGGGGCAAAGGGTACCCCCATTTGTTCTCATACTCTGACACTCTATTTTTCTCTTGCAAAGAAGTACCCCCCCCCCCCCACCCCAACAAAAAAAATAAAAATATCCTGCGATTCAAAGAAGCACACAACAAAGACACAAAAGAGTGGGGGGGCGGGGTGTTACCACTATGCCGCATATCCCGCCCCAAATGCCAAAGTGTAACATCAGATGTTCGGACTAAACAGGACTGGGCTGTATGGGTAGATGTTATTCAAGCATGCACCTTTAACTGTTATCTTTCAATGCCATGGACAAACAATAGAGGGAGCTGTTCATGGTTTGCAGTGTTCACTCTTTTTCAAGTTTTGGACAACATAGAGGGCGCTACAGATCATTTACAGTATGGAAATTAATGGATAATTTGTTTTATTAACTTGAGCAAAGCTTTATCTAAACTTTGGATTGACCATTCCTGTTTTACATAAACAGATCAAAACTTTGTAAAATTAACCCACTACCTTCTCTAGAGATCAATCATCAGAATTTTATCTGGTGAAATAAAGCCACATTTTTGAAAAAAAAATGTCAGATCTTTCACAGCATTTGTTCTGTTTGTACATGTATCTTCTATCATATACTGTGGCTACTGGCCATATCATCACCATGACACTAAGAGTGATAGCTGTGATAAGTCTTCCTTAGTCACGTCCCTTAGACCTGAAGAGCTCCCACAGACTAGGTGTTGAAATGTTTTACATTTTTCTAAATGAACCAAATTGGGTACATTTAAAATTGTTTTCAAATGTTGCCTAAGAATTTGATAATTGATGGTTCCTCAAGGTCCTATACCATTGATATAAAAGTGTATACTATTAAAATAATTTGTTAAAATTTTATTGAGGATGCTGAAACTTCACTCACATATTCCTTGTGTCCTGAACTCTATGCCTGCTGGGTTCAGAATTGTTAATTTTATCCTTGGATGACATTATTAGTGAAAATGAAATTTATTTGTGCGTCCGTTGTGACATCCTGAACTTGTGAAGGCTTATGCGCATGTGCATACCTAATTTGTAGATGAATAGCAACTACTCCTAGAACTATGAGGTTCATTCCGCTATCGTCTCCATTACCCTCATAGAGTGACATGTACAAAATCCTATTTGAAACTTTTTTCCCTTCACGTTTCTGCACCTACAGTCAATTTCCCAAACTGGATCTCTCCAAAATTAGGCTCTATGTGTTCCTTATACTCTCATCGAGCTCAGGTTGGGTCCAGAAAATCCACTCCGCAAAAAAAGACAAATGCAAAAGATGATAAATTCTCACCGTTTTCAGAATCCATGCCTTCCGTTAACAAAATGGCCGCCACTTAAATTTTTGAGCTGGTAATGCTGCGTGCTATGCTGGTAACTAATACCAAAGGTTAACGCACAGAACATCGATTATTGATGACCAGCATTGCACCTATGATTGTATGTTGGCAATTGTTACCAGCGTAGCACGCAGCATTACCAGCTCAAAAATTTGTGTGGCAGCCATTTTGTTAACGGAAGACGAGGATTCTGAAAAGGGTAGGAATTTACCCCTTTTTGCATATTTTTATTTTGCGGAGTGGATTTTCTGGACCCCAACCCAAGCTCGATGACAGTGTAAGGAACACATAGAGCCTAATTTTGGCGAGACCCGGTTTGGGAAATTAACTGTAGGTGCAGAAACGTGAAGGGAAAAAAGTTTTGAATAGGATTTTGTACATGAGGTCACTCTATGAGGGTATGGAGACGATAGCAGAATGAACCTCATAGTTCTAGGAGTACATAGCAACCATGAAAGAGGGCGCGGTCTACATGTAACTCGTTGTGCCGCACGTTTTCTTCCAAGTGGCAACTTCCAGGCGAAATCCGGTCCAGTTTCTATGCATGTCCTGCATGCTCACATGACTTTAAATGGTCAGTTGGTACATGGTTGTCACAACGTCAGCGCAGAACCCGATTTACTTTCAGAAATAATTTCATCCGTGGATATATTTTTTATTTGTGAACTCATCAAAAGTGTAGTTAAGGACACCAAGAATATATGAACGGAATTTCAGCTTCTCAATTTAGATAAAAATATTAAAAAATAGAAGTACAACTTTTGTTTGCATTGTAGAGAAGCTTAGGACGACAGTAACCCAGTGCAGTACAACAGACACTGACGTACCAGGGCTAGGGGTAAATATCACCAATATATTGAAGAGTATATCATGGGAACATTGGCTTGGTTGGTTTTTGTCAAAAGCACGGCTGTCAAAAACACAAGGCACATTGCATTCAAGACTGGTCATACAGTGTATGACATAAAATTTGCATATGATATGAATATGATGCAATGATGCATACTTGCATGCGATATGATAGATTTCTTCGAGTTCGACAACTACACCAGGAATCAAAAAGAGCTAAAAGAATTATTATTTTTTAGTAATAATCCTTTACTACTTTCCCTGTCATAACTCATGGCCTAACAAAGTGTTGGTAACCTGCTGTGTACTACTACTCTACTAGCCCACCTTGTTGGGCTGTTATGGCTCTCTTTTAACATCGGTCTTCTGAGAGTGTTATGACCGATGTTAAAAAAGAAACAATAACAGCACAAGAGAATGGGCTAGCTGTGTACATGCCGTATTATTGCACATCACTTGGCCTAGTATTTATCTATACATCAAAAAGTAACATTAGAACCAACTACTGACAGTGTACAACTTGTTGGCAATGCAAGTTGTACTGTGCAAGTACCTAAATCTAAATGGATTTATCGTGAAGAAATGACGCGTTTTTAAGGAGAGGGATCTACTTGAATTTAATAGTTGTATACTAAAACTAAAGAACAAACTGTTCTGCCTTTTCCCACTCGTCACTTTTATTTTTAACTCACATGTTGTATTTATAAACATGTTGTAACAACAAACTAACATAATATAATTGTGCCCACTAAGTGTGTATACCTCTCCTACTACTGCCGATGGAGGCGCACTAAATCATTAAAAAAAGAGGCATTGCAAGTGCAACTCAACTCAACAGATACTGTATTTTGGTTGACATTAAAAGGCTGGATTGGAAATGGCTCACTGCGTTATTTACTTATATTAATATAGCTAATAATGATATCATACAATTCTGACTTACCTTGTATTAGTTGTACGTATTCCTCGGGGCATGTAGATCCCACTCAACAGTCAGTAGTACACTGAACTCTACACACTAATCTCGTCGTATGGTTGCACACGTGTAAGTTTCACTTCCGGGTTGGAGGGCAACATGACGCTATTGTCACTTGAGGGCGCTGTATAACAAACCTCATCCGAAGGACCACACTAAATAAACTCCCATTAACAATGCAATATTCAAAATTCAAACAATCACGTATAAATCCCCCTACCATACAGTGACAGTTTTAAATAAATATTTGTCAATGCAATCATAGATTCATGAAAAACAGCTTTGTAACTTTGAGGAAAACTACCAGAAGAGTGTAGACTTACTGGTAGACCTAATCGATTGAGGTGTGATCAACAGCTTTTAAATTCAGAGAGTCTTGCAATAAATATAAATAAATAAATAAATTGAATAATTAATTAATTACAATGAATTCTTTCTCATTTACGTATCCCCCATAAATATGCAAAATCAATTTTATCACACCCATACAAATTTGAACAAACAGACCAATATAGTCCTGAGCAGACGATAGTCAAGGTTAGTTTGAAAGTGATTAAAGGCAGTGGACACTTTTGGTAATTACTCAAACTGATTGTTAGCATAAAAACTTACCTGGTAATGAGCAATAGAGAGCTGTTGATAGTATAATCATTGTGAGAAACGGCTCCCTCTGAAGTAACGTAGTTTTGGAGAAAAAGGTTATTTTCCACGAATTTGATTTCGAGACCTCAGAATTAGATTTTGAGGTCCCGAAATCAAGCATCTGAAAGCAC
>JAUELU010000053.1:7960989-7976455 GCA_032357145.1 Evasterias troschelii | reverse complement strand
AATTGCTCATCATAACTTCTCCAACCCAACCCGGGGAACTGCGCAGCGGCTAAGCGAATGGATTCGGAATATTTGAGCAATTCGCCAAAACGATTAGGGTGACGCACAGTAAACACAGCCATAAATGTGTGAAAGGCACTGGTCCACTGATCAATGGTCTGCAATTTTCGTGGATGTGCCGAGGCCGGGCGAAAGACAACCCGTCCCTGCTCAACCACCATCGACAACGCAGCGCCACTATCGGCCGAGGCCAGCGATACTGCGTTGTCGCGATACAGCAGAGCCATGTCAATGTACTGTGAATTACAAATCTGTTCTTTCACTACATGAGTAACATGTAACCCCAGCCCACAATCATACACACAGGAAATTGCGGTGGGCCTCTCATACCCATCTACATTAGGAATAGGAGCGACAACCCCAGATCCAGAAACTGCAGGTAAAATCCCTGTACCCTGTTGGTTTAACCCCGTAATCACAGTACCCGTATCACATGTACCGCCTACACCATTATCATGATTAATAACATTATTGACGGCAGAGTTCATCAACAAAGAAGACATACCGACATGACCGACGGGATACGGTCCAGCTTCAGCTTGCGACGATCCGGCTGGCGACGGTCCTGCTGACGTCGACGGTCCGGCTGACACCGACGGTCCAGGTGACGACGACGGTCCAGCTGCCCCTGCCACTGCTGCTTGTCCCGATCTGCTGCCAGAACCTGTGGACGTGGTCCCATCGACAGCAACCGGGATGACGGAGCTGATTTCCAGTGCCGGAGGAGCGTCCATCTGCTGGCTCACGGGCGGCTGATGGCCCGGTCGTCGACCCCTCCCACGGCCCCGAACTACCGACTGCATTGGCGACTCCAATTGCATCGGACGTCTCTTTTGCCGTGGTGGACGAGGCATAGTACTTCTACGTAATAGTACTAATACTATCAAATGCCCGCGAAACTTAAGTTCGAATGCTCTGTAAATTAGTTGAAATTTAGGCCTAGATCAGCCTAAAACAATTACTCGGTAAAATTTCCACAAAATTCGCAAAGTTCCGACGTCTAAAACTGAAGATAAATTAATTAAACGAACGAAAACTTTGAAAAATAAAGTTCACTCAGATGAAAGCTGAGCCGAAGTGATGAGCTTTCCCGCTTCTTTGATGTACCGACACTTTTGTCTTACCAAATAAGCAACCCGGATTTGTCAAATTGGCACACGCGCAATTTGCATAAAGGTCCGCCCTGCTGCCCCGGGAAAAGTTAGCTTACCTTCTTGGCTTACGTCCAAACTAAAACAAGGGACGTCACCAAGGCAAGTCTAGTCTTACAACCACAGCCAAGCGGCAGAGGGCACTATTATAAAACTGTCGGAGCCAGTGTGCATGCAGCCTGGGCTCTGAGCAACAGTGGGGGTCAACTGCAGCGAATAATGTATTTTATCGTTTATGCGATAAAATGAAATAATGACGTTCACCCACTGATTTTTGGGGTATAAATTAAATATAAATTATTTTAATCATTTTTTTTTTAAACAGCCATTTCAATGGCGCAACACTGCTGAATTGAGTTCCGCCCAACCTGTGCCATTTTCGGCGTCAAATTATTCCCATATATACGCCCTTCTGATGGCTTAATGGTGAATATGGAATTGATGACGAAGTTTCTCTCAAATGGCCACCTGCTGCAGTGATTCGTATGACTTTTAAATATGTGAGAAAATGCCAGTAGAAAAAAACCCCATTGGTTATGTTTTGATCACACACCGAGAATTGGGGAAGCAGGGATGTGACATCGGCTCGTGAAGGAAGTTTCACCGGCACTCACGGGCAGTGTAATATCGGTGCGACACGGTGAATAAAACGGCAAGCTTCGTTTGAACATCATCGCTTTTCAAAATGAAAGCCAACGCTTATATTTTAATCGGCATTTAAAAATAATACTAGCAGAAAACACGTGTCTTAAAACGCAACAACAGTCTACAACGTTTAAACCAAGCTGGTGTATTCAAGCTGATATGAGTAACATCCCAGATTTGAACATCATGCCGAACACCTTGTTTTTGTTATGTAACACAAATTTATGTATATTTATTATAATTACTATGTGGTCTTAACCTATAGACAATATGTACCAGGAAATTAAACTGAAAGCTGGGGGAGCCACCTCAGATATAATGAGCTTATGTACTAGTATGGATTGAATAGTGTCAAGACGAATGATAATTCAATCAGGTAGGAGAGTGATTCAAATATTAAATATCCCTGTCAAGATTGCCATTCTCCTAAAAGGTAACATTTTTAACAGTATGGACAATTTTGGCAAGTCTGCAGGTGGCCCAGGTCCACTGTTGCCGGGGTTGACTTGCAGTCACTACACCTCGTTGTTAATGTGGATTCACCGTTACGTTTTAGTTTAAACAAAATGTTGCCAACCCTTCGTGTCGGGTGGGTTTTCGTATTATTGTGTGGCTAAAAAAGCCAAATGCATGCACATGTACGTGTAAATTAAGCCTACTGTACATATACTGCATGTGTTTCAGTTAGTAGCACTAGTAGGCTTATGTTTGGTGCCCACACGTGCGAAAGAAGGTAAAATGCGCCAATTTATGTAAAGTACTGTAGCGTCGACCGTGAGCTCCTTAGTACACAACTTTGTGATGCTCATAGAGGTGCTCTTCCGTAGTAGTAGCGGCGTCCCAGGCGGTTCCAGCCACCCGGATGGTCCCGCTGTTGCGACTGACCAACGGGTGCCATTGGGGAAGGTTATGACAGAGCCCATCGGGACAGAAAGCGTCAGGCTCTGGCCCAGGGGCATGGGTGCAGGAAAGGTTGGCCGCGCGGCGTTCTCCGTCTGTGTGTAGCCATCTGTCCGGATGGGCGATGGGGTGAAGCGGGGGGTTGGCCTCCTCGTCCAGTCGGATGCCTACTTCTGCCACACCCTCGGTTCCACTGGAGGGGGCTCTCCTCGGGACCACCCTCCACCACTGAGGGAGATGGCGTCAGGGGCCGCTCCGACTGGAAGCGGCCTGTCTCGCCCAGTCTGACCTCCATGGTTGTCTGGTTGTCGCGATGGTTGTCTGGTTAGATGTGGTGGGTGTGGAGACGGGGATCGGTCCGAATGGTCGAAATCCCCCTTCCTGACTGTCCAGGTGGCGTTAGGTTGAACAGAACCATTGGTAGGCGCTCCGAGTGGTCGCAGCCCTTCTCCTTTTCCATCCGCCCCTCATCCAACTCCGTGTTGCTGGCAGAAACATTCAGTTCATCCTCCGCAACTCTGCCCACTAGTCCTGGCTGAAGGGCGCAGTGTTTCAGGTGCAGGGGAAGCAGTTGGGGCCGAAAGAATGCCTGCCCGCACCCAAAGGGGCACCGGTTCGGCTTCACCTGGTAGAGTACAGGGCAACTCACCTTCAGGTGGCGTTACAAATTTGCCGTCTGGCTGAACTCTCGGTCACAATGTTTTCAACGGGCCTGCAGCCTCCTGCAATTAGTGATGGTTGAGCAAATAAATACCTCGTAAATACCACTGGGGTTTGTTCCGAGGGGTTGTGAACCCTTTCCCGCTCCCCCCGGCATTCATGTGCTACTTGGTGTGCGGAGATGTCCCAGCTGGGATTTGCTCCGAGTGGTCGAAAACCCCTGGCCGCTCTACCCAGTCTTCCGAGTGTATGGACGCTACCCTCCACCGCTTGGGATTGTTATTAAACCCCCGCCGCCTGTAAAGGCAGTCTCGCTGGAAGTGGCCGAACTCATGGCACAAAACACTATATCATAGTCTGGTCAGTCTGTCGTGGAGCAGAGTCGGGAATCAATGCTTCCCCTTCTTGTTTTGGGAGTCGAGAAAGGCCTCCATGTTGATGGCGAGAGTGATGGCTTCGGTTAAAGTTGTTGCTTTCCTTGAAAAGATGTGGCGTTGGAGTTGATCGTACCCAGGGAGTTGCGGAATGCCTCTGCTGCCAAGTCCTCCCGTGCCTGGATGTGTAGCTTCGGGTAGCACCAATCGGCGAATGGACTGTCCGAGATCGCTTAGCGACTCCCCCTGACCTCTAGTGCGCATCGATAGTTGGGCTCGATGCAACAGGATCTGGGCCACTACCCCAAATCAGTCCTCGAAATACTTCAAAATGGAAGAGTAACTTTTTCGTGCTTCGGGCACTATGTCAACCAAGGCCTCCTGCGCCAATCCTCGCAGGTGCGAAGCTAGAAACATTTTTTCTCTACTTCGCTCCATTGATTGACCATGGGGACACTTTCAAAGTGGATGAGGTAATCTGCCCACGAGGAGCCTCTGTCAAATTTATCCGGGAGCATCAATGGCCTGCGGGTCCCTGCCGAAGCCGTAGGTCTCTCTGATGTGGTCCCCCACAACTCTGTGGCTTTCCCCTGTTGGTTCGGCCGGTGGACTGCTTCCAATCCTTTGCCCCCGGGTGAGTGGAGCCCGGTCCCGCCAAATCAAAGTGAACATTCCTTGTACCCTTGGGCGCTGCCAAGACAAGTCGCTCAAGGCGGAGCCGGCCTGGCGTTTCACCCTTTGCGGAGGATTTCGGTCCTGGTTTGGACCAAACATCTTGCGTAAGTCGGGCGCCGCGAGGGGCTGCTCCAAAGTGGAATAAGCGACTGGTGCGTGAGAGCGCATTGGGCGGGACGGCTCAAAGTGGATCCGTGCGCCCGACGGAGATGTGTATGTAGCGCGGGGCTGCCCTGAAGTAAAAACAAGCCAGTAGTGCGTGAGTGCGTGTCGGACGGGCGGCTCCGAGAGGATTTGTGCGTCCGATGTAGATGTGTACGCAGCGTGGGGCTGCTCTGGAGTGAAATAAGCCGGTGATGCCTGAGTGCGTACCGGATGGGACGGCTCCGAGTGGGCCCGTGCGTCCGACTTAAATGTGTGCGCAGTGGGGGCTGCTCTGAAATGAAATGTGTCGGTGGTGCGTGAATGCTTGTCGGACGGTATGGCTCCGTGTGGGTCAGCATGTACGACGTAGCTGTTCGTGCAGCGTGAGGCTGCTCTGATGTGAAATACTGCATAATATAAGACCCTGAGCCGAGCCATGCGTCCTGGGTACGCTCAGGCACACAGTCGTCTGGTGACAGCATCCTCACGGGACAACATGACCCTGAACAAGGCCCTACCTCCAGAGAATTGCTTTGCGGGCAACACTACGGTTCCGATTGGTAATGACGTGGCCCTGTCATGTTCATGGAAATATATGTGGGCGTGGAAGTTTCGTCCGAAACAACCAACCCATCTGACCTAACCCTCCCCTCGTAAGAGCAAGACGCCTCCAAATGGGAGCGATGTAGGCCTACTGATTAATTAAATCCAGCAAATAACCCATCATCGTGCGCTTTGCCGTTCTGGCCTGGCTTTCCAGGTAATTCCCCCTTTCTGACCAAGCTAGGTTGAGCCCAAGAATTCCCTAGGACCTAAAGGTCTCCCTTGGGGCTTCCCTGAAAGAAAGATAGAAAGTCATCTACTGTAACACTGTAACAACAGATTGGCAGCTTGGGGAGCCATACTGGCCTCCCCCCAACCTTTCCCAGTGGTGAGCCGGATGCGATACTCCCTCGCCTCGCGAGTCGAGCTTCTCAAAAAGAACAACATTTTACCTTTTTCTCCTGCTCCAAAGTGTGCCCCCGCTATCACCAATGTAGCAACGAACGTTGAGCTCCTTAGTACACAACTTTGAATTACACAAGGTAACTTCTTCTTGTCTTCCAAGGCTTCCGAGTGGGAGCTCTTTATTTCAGTCTCAACATATGTAAATACATGTACCAAAAGATTAAGGACGGACGACAGAAGCTGCTTCACTAACGAGCCGGTCGGTGTGGACGAAGATTCTGTCCCCGCATATGGAGAACTGTGTACAAACTGTTTTTGATAGCGCCCTCTTTTGAATCATCCCTCTCCAGCTCACGTTAATTCCATATGGGGGGACAGAATCGCGGGGGTCATATTTCCCTATGACACCGGTCCCCCAAACGACCGCCAGCAGTTCTCCGACGGAGAGTCGTGCTGGCGCCCCCTACTGACCAATCGGTGACCGTTACAGTTCCTCATCTGTCCTGGGGAAAAAAATACACTCACGGCTGGTATCTGGCACGAGCCTCCAAGTGCGACGTCAGATGTTCAGGCTAGGCACAGACAGAGGAGAGCTGAGCTTAGCAAATCTGAATTTCTTTTAAATTCGGTTTATGAAGAAAACCCTATGAATTGATTTGTAGTGTTTTAAATTAAATAAAGGACACTTGGTTAAAGGCATTTTTAATTTTAAAAACTTGTTGATGCAAAAGTAAATAATTGCAATTTTGATATTTGGGGTGTCATCTTCTCCAGGACGTCCTGAAAGAAAATGGTCCTCGAACCACATTCCCTGACTTACATCAACGACCTGCACAAAAAGCACTTCAAACTATTTGCTGATAATTGTTCAAGTGTATCAACCATAGCAACAGACGGGGATATCTTATCTCTACAAAACAATCTCAAATCCCTAGAATCATGGCAAGACCAATGGCTAACAAACACTAACCTGGTTTAAGTGCTGCAGAGTCACATTTGCAAACCGGAATCTTCCCAAAGGATGCTACACCTTCCATTGAGAGCAGTTATTGAAAGGTTCCAGACCTTGTCTGGGTGTACAGCTCCTTAACACACCAAATCAGTAAAAACAGACTGAAAGTGCTGCAAACAAAGCACATAAACTCCTTTGGAGTCATCAGAAAGAACATAATGAGCTCAACTGCCCGAAAGCATTGGTGTGCCCACATCTAGAAATATGGTGAATTATGCCCACATTAGTAAAGTATTGTAAAGAGTGTAGAGAAAAGCAGTAAGATTCAATACAAGGAAGAACAGGGTAGAGGGAACCTATAAAGAAATTATTGAGAACCTCCAGCGGAGCGACCTGATAGAGCACAGGAAAATTCAAAATTTAGCATTCTCTACAAAACCCACCCATGCTTATAAAAATGGTCACCAACAAAAATATCATGAACAACATGCTACTGAGGAGACCTATTAGAACTCCTTTAACCGAAAACTATCGCCGAATGGAAGAAGTTGCCAGCCAAAGTTGTCAACTCCAACACAGTCCAAGCCTTCAAAGACAATGCCACTTAGTGTTTCAACAACAAGTAAGGTTAGATCTCACGACCAATTCATGAAATTCTCATGGCAAAAGAGTTGGTGTGATATTCAGAATGGAATTTTACCCACTTAACCAGAACCAGAATCACAGTACAGTAGAACACGGATCAGTTAAAGGACAGGAGATCATTCTGCTTTTAGTGTACATTCTATTCATGTTTATGAGGCAATGCACACATCTTAAAAATATAAATAATAGGCCAAAATCCATTTAAGCTGTGCATATATTATTTGTTAAATTTAATATATCTGGGGCAGACAACAGCACACAAGAAGGTATTTACAAATGCTCGCTTGTGTAAATATTCTTTGTATTTGCAATTTTTGAAAATAATACTACCCTAAAAAAGAAATATGCATACACATGAATAAATGAGTATGAACTGTATTCAGGTTGTACAAGTTGTGAAAAAAAGGGAAAGTAGTTGTGAACCACAGTATTTTCATCAAGAATATTAAATCCATCCAATTCAGCAAGATGACAGCTGGTACCAGCCCCATCTCTGGCTGCAGCATCCAAAACCGGATACCAGGGAAATTTAAATTTCCAAAGGTCAACTCAAGGCAATCTTTAGAGATTAAATTTGTTGACATACTTTTTAAAATTCTATTCAACGGGGGCAATAAGACCAAATAATTTCGCAGGATGCTTACTACATGTTCCTTTAGTGATATGCTTCTCGACTAACTACACAATGTTGGTAGTAGCATGTGTCTTTGAAAATAACTGTATAGGACATGATATCTGGGTGCAACTTTATTTCATTTTATAGAACACATATTAAAAAACAATTTGTCTGCAAAGAACAAAACTCTTTTGGAATATATTCCAGCAAATTATTTATTTCTAAGATTTGAAATCTTTGTGGTAAACCACCAACATGTAGCTATTATCTTCTACATTTGAACATAAAATGCTGACACACAAGTATACACAATCAAGATACTTTAAATCATAAAACAAGGGTCACAAAAGTGAATAATTTTTGGTTAAACATCGTCATCACCAAAATTATTATTAATTAGTTCAAAGTAACTGGTGAAAAGCAATCAAAATGGAATTGGCTTTATTTAAACAGCATAATGCCTGAAAGATAAAAAAAAAGCTTAAATTGGCTGGTCATTTTGAAGATGAACACAAAATTTGTATTTTAAAAACTTGTTCATACTCGTCTAGTGCTAAAAGAGAAAGAGGTCACTTCAGCAGCCAAACCTTAGCTGCTGATCAGCCTGTGATCGGGCTTGGGGGTATGGTACAATCTGAGAGTTTGCAGCAACAGGCAGAGACACTTGTTTTGTCTGGTTGTATGAAGAATAGTAGTTTGCATGTAGGCATGCATATTTGGGGGTTGTAGACTACAGCCTATGACCAGGAATAAAGGGGAAATTGTGTCAACATATAGATATATTCCACGAATTGAAGGAAATCCTACAATGCTGTATGAAACATATCAAAGGGCAGACTGGCAATTTCTAGTTGAACCTTGCTGTTAATAAACAGAGAAAAAGTACTGTGAGAGACAGAGTTAAATACCATGTTGGTAAATTAATTGTTGTTGCAGCTGCTCAGTTTTATTGTAATTAGGCCTACATGAATGTAAACACACACCCCCACAGCTCTGTAATGCATATTGCTCTGTGGACATTCTTTTGTTCTTCACACTATTCTTCAACATTGTTAAAAACACAGTGTATGTGTGCAAGTCAACAAATTTTGTGGACCTCTTTTGTTCTCAGGTCCACACTTGAAATAAAACACTTAAACAGATACAAACTGTAAATATACTAAGCTCTGTACACAGCACACAATAGTTTGTGGCCAATCATGTCACACATTTAATAAACTCAAGAAGTAGAAAGTCTTAAGATAAATGTACCAAGGATCTTCAAAGCATTTTGAGGGTATTCATTTTTTAATCAGTTAAGTTATAAAAGAGAAATAATTCACTGATATGAACCATTTCTTACACTATGACCAATCTTGTTCACAGTCTGACAAAAATCAAAGAGAAAATCTAAGCTATTTATGAATTTAGCTCTTATAAACATAAATTAGACTTTGTTATGTAAATGTAGAGGAAATTGCTTAAAAAAAAAAAAAACTTCAAACAATAATTGGTGTTTAAAGCGTAGCATAGTGTGGTTATTAGAAAGTTATTATTACTGGTATAAACTTGTGTAAATCTCTTTTTTTTTTAGTAGTGACTTAACCCACTCTTCCAGCAGCAGTTCACAACTCTGACACACACACTCCGATGCACACAAATCTCCTCCCACGCATCACCAGTCAAGAATGGCTTAGATCCTTCCTGCCTAAATGTGCATCCCTCCAGCCCTAAGCCCAAGCATCATCAGCAGTCCCGCATCTCCTGTAGTATTCTTTTTGAAATGTCGAGACCACAGCGGCTCTTTTCTGAGCCAATGCTAGCTCCTCCCTCAAAAGATTTACACATGGTTTACTAGTAATAATTACCATTCTTCTTACTTCTTGCAATGGTTTGCTTGTTGTTATTTTGTTTTTTCGGAGGAGGTGGGGGAAGTGAGATAGAATCAGCTGGACAGCTGCAAAGTTGATTGTCTGTATTGAGCATGATGCATATATGTATACCAAGCATACACTAGTACTTTAAAACATTGATTGCAACAAAACTATTAGTATTAAGTCATCCAAATTTATTGTCTAAGCCAAAATCAAGCTTTTATTCGTTGAGGTTATGACGAAATGATGAATGTTGTCAAATGTAGTTAAACAAGACAAGTACTGGTTTCCATACTTTGACAAGCGTACTTCTGTCACTGTCACTCACAATCTGCAAAACATTGTATTTTGACAGGTTTGGGTGGTTGAGGTTCAGATTGATAAAGAATCCATGAGGTTCCTTCCCTTTAAATGATATAACATTTGGTCTTGGGAAATACCATGAATACAGACACACCTATACATTAAGGCTGACTTCCTCTATCAAAGCAGCAGCAACTGTATACTCTTCATTTTCTTGTTCCTCCTTTGAAGATTCCTAACCAGAGAATATGAAAACAAAAAACTATGAGTTTAACAGAAAGACCAAGATAGGAATTGTTTAAATGGTAATAACTATTATCTGCCAGAGTCAGCTACATTTACAGACTTGTTCACATGGCCACAGCGCTGTGTTTTTCCCTCTGGCCGTTTACCCATGGAAGGGAAGCAGAGACAAACAATGGTGATTAGCTCTAAAAAGCAATAACTTAGCCCACACAATTGTTTAAAAAAATGTAAGCACTGGAAGGGCACTCATGGGTGCTCAGTTCAAGCAAGTCAACGTGCAAGTATTTTGATATGATTAAACTTAAAATAACTAATGCTTTATGCAGTTACCCAAAACTGCATAAAATTAGACATACCTGTAGCAAGGTCAAAGAAGAATGAGGGTTGAACAGGGCCTTAATTCAATGCTCTACTTAGGGTCATCATTTTCTGCTTTCAGATTAAGTACTGAATGTATGCACTAGCTGTGTAAGCCATTGAGTGGTTTAATAAGCCAGTGAACAAGCAAAAAACCTTGCTTACCCTTTTTACGATACAACCTGTAATTTTTTATTTTTTAACCCCAAGTTATTTTTAAAACAAAAGTCTTTATCACGCATAATATCCGAGGTTTGAAAAAAGGTTAAAACATATAATTTTTACTGTTTTCTCATGACTCTGAATACCGATTGAGCTTTTGTTATTTCATGTACATGTTAGGTAACATTAAGTGTGGATACAGGTCTTTGGCAATAGCGAATGTTGTAAACACCGCTTCCCAGGTTGTAATATAAACTTGGGTGTGTTTCCTGGCTAAACTGCAGTTTTTGAGTGGCTTCTTACTTTCAACTGCAAAAGATATTGACAAAATAGGGAGACCGTCAACATAGGGCTTACATGTAAAAAGCTCAGTTGGTGGAGGTCGCAGGTTGAAGTCCCGCCCTGGGCAATTTTTATTTGTTTAACCCAAAATTATTTTTTTAATTAACCCAGTCAGTTCCCTTGTTGTTTATTACTTGATATGGAGTCTGAGGCGTTGCACGGTGAGGTATCAATGTGTATTTGGTTTGCGGTAACATCATGTGTATCTACTTGCTAAGTAGTTTTTTGTTCTTTGAGAACTTATCACATATATATATTCTACTGCCTGCCGTGGAGTAGATTATTCAGAATTCGGGTCTGAAAATAACTGTCCTGCTTTCTAACTACTACCTGGGCAAAAGGTAGGAAATCGGCCGGAACTACTACTTTCACTTAGTGGATCGAGGGGACTTTTCTCGTTATTAACTTTATTACCACGTGAGTTCTTAATTGGTCTCAACATTTCGACTTGATTGATCTAGTCATCATCAAGAGACAGAAGAGGGTGAGACATGTTGGTCTATTTATAGGGGTTCAGAGGTTTCAGTGTAGAGTCAGTCACTGCTCTGATTAATTCTTCTGAAAGGAGAACTGTGGTTGGGGGCCCAGGGCTTTTGTGAGGGTTGCCCATTGTTTGAGAGTGCCCTGTGTAGTGGGGCGTGTCAGTAGACTGTGGGATTCCAGTGGAGTAGGATGGTAGGATACATGTACAATGTAGTATGCCAAGTACTACTAATGAAACAACCGATATCTTGGGGCACAGTTTTGTGCTTGTGTATTTCAATAGGATTAGAAATTGTTGGGGAATGAAAATAATATATAACAAGTTGTTGGGGATTAAGACAGACACATTCAAACCAACAAAAGTGATGTTCTCCATTCTCCCTGAATGGTGATTAGTGTTCCTGGCTAACATTTTAAAGAAATAAGAAATTAATCTACTATTTTTATGTGGGATTATGCTCGCCATGGTTACTCAAAAGTAAGATTACTGTTACTAGTTGTTACAATTCAACAAAACAGGGAAGTAATTCTCTACAAACAAGCCAAAAAGGAAGGTCCCAATTTGTTTACTCTTATTTTGTTTAAAAGGAAGTTTGGAAACAGATTAAAACACATACTTGAGTGAAATGTTTTTTAACAGGAATGCTATTGAAACTTGTTAATATGTGTTTGTTTATGATTAAAATGTAGAAACACTTCTGCCGTTGACGGCATGCATCAAAATGACAGTACTTTGACGTCATGTGTGGGAGTTAGCATTGTCAATGTTGCAACAAACATGACAAAGTGGCTATACAAAATGGAGCTCCCACATACAGGGCTTTTCGCGAATCATTCTAAACAGCACTGGAGAAGGGTATTCAAAAAGATTGTTTTTCACACAATTAAAATCCGTTTCAATTGATTGAAAACATTTTAAATGAATTTCAGCAAAGATCGATTGTTGCCAGTATTGTTCAAGTAGGTCTTTAATATTTGAAGTGTTTTTTTGTTGATTAACCATCTTAACCCTCATTGTGATACACTACATGGCGATACATCATGACACTTCAATGATACTGTGATTTGCTGATAACATCTATTGGACTATATCCTTGGACGAAAGTTACATGTAGCATCATGATCTACCCTACACGGATTGTGATATAAGCACTATTTACTCAGCACTTTCCACGAGTCCTGGGGGGTTAAGGGTTTGAATCCCAGCCAAGAATAATGCCTCTTAAATTTTTTCCAGCATGACTAGAAAAAGCAATTAGTTTACAGTGCTTATCAGGCATCACTGTTAGTAAAAAAATTACAATATTTTTTATCACCAATGCAATATTATTAAAGTTCATTTTACAAGTAAAAGTAGAGTTCATGCACCCCAGCTGTTGGACAGTTACAATGTACTATGTATGAGCATTGCTGCACAAATGTAGCACCTCAATCGCGTCACTTTACTGGTACTTTTGCTGCGCATTGCACCAAATGTCACCTGACTTTTACTGCGCATTGCAACTTAAGTCTCCTGACTTCCCTAACGAGTTTGTGTGAATCTCATTAGTTCACCCAGTCCAGTGGTCTTACATGTAGATATCAGAGAGCAGATCAAGTCAATCAAAGTGCATGCTCATTTTATAACTGCATTTTTCAAGTTCCCAGTTTGGCTCCTTCCAAGTCTCCCATTGTACAGTTGAAGTTTTTGCACAATTGTGCAGTCATACCTACCAAACAATTTTTTAGATCAGCATACGCCGTTCTGATTCTTTTGGTGGAATCTGGGATCATCATTTTGGACTCCTCAAGGACCTCTTGCTGTAAACAACAACAAAATCTCTACAAATAAGATTTATATATACACTGATGTTAACGGAGGGGGGGGGGGAATACATGTTCTACAGTGTACTTGTACATGAAAACTAATGTTTGAAAGAGTTAATAATTCATTTGCATCCTTTAAAAGCACAATAATAATAATAACTAGAGATGAGGTGGTCGTAGAAAAGTACACAGAGGGGTTTTGGATCATGGCACAAAAAGAAAAATATGTATCATATTTCTGTTTTCAGATTGTAACTCTACGACATGTGGTCCAGGAAATATAGTTTGTTTGTTTGTTTGTTTGTTGGGTTGTTTGTTTGTTTGTTTGTTTGTTTAAATTGAACTTCCTGTCTGAACCGGAAGGAAATGTTAAATCAGGAGCCAAGTTTTTCAATAATTGTCAAATGTGTCATAAGCTAGCAGACTCCACACAAATAATGACTTTAAGACATGTGGTTGAGGAGATATGAGTTTTTAAAATTGAACTTCCTGTTTGGATCGGGGAAAAAAGTCAAACTGGGGTCATGTTTTGAAAAAAATGCCTGTTATTATGTGATTTATGTCAAGTGTTACAAGACAGCCCAAAGAACATGACTTTTTGACATTAAGGAGATATGATTTTTTTAATTTTAGAGCTTCCTGTTTGTACCGGAAATAAAGGTCAAGGTAGATAACGTTTGTGAATAGATTGTTAAAAATGTGCTGTAAGCTCCAAAATGGGACAAAGTGTGACATGCGGTTTAGAAGATATAAATTTTAAACAATAAACTTTAAATTAATGTAATCTGACAACTGATGACGTCATGATGACGAAAACTTGTTTTTCATACTAAGATGTTTTATAAGCTACAATATGGAATTTGTCCCCATGCAATATGCCTTTAAACAAAAACCCTGAAAATTTAAAAAATTTCACCTTTGGTGTAGATTTAACACATGTTGATAGAGGGTGCTAAAATGGGTGGTGACGTAATGATTAGTAGTAATTGAAAGTTCAGGTCTCATTCAGATCACATACAATAAAACATCAGAAAACTATGCCAAATAAAGTTTAAAACCTGCAAAGACATAGCACCGTGAAATATTTATGTTAACTTGTTTGGCGCCCTCTTGCGTTTAAATTTTTAAGTCTGGGCTGATCTTGACATGGCTGACTCGGACTTTTACATACATGTACATCGGGTATAACAATGGTCAAGTCGACATGCAAACGAGAGACGACTAGAAAAACTTGAATATCATCAACACAAGGCAAAAAAACTTGAAAAAACTACTACTGTATTTGTTAGGAAATGGTGCAGTTACAGACTAATTTTTTGTGTTTGGGTTTGAAAGGGAATTACGTGAATTCCGTGTCGCGTTACAGGCTTTTTAACGTGTACAACAGGAATAGCATGGCAGGTCGACAGCGAAAATGACGAAGTCGTCCGCTTGTCGTCCGCTCGCCACACATTTTAAAATAGCTATAAAACAGGTAAGACTGACGCAATGGTGAAGTCAAGATTGGAAAGACTTAGTTAAGTTATAGCCTTCAACTTGGTATGTAAACTGTAATGATGGGACATTGTTAATTATAAGATTATCCTGTAACAAAATTTGCGTACAAAACAAATGGGAAAAATAATAAGAAGAAAACTAGAGATCAGGTGTTCGTAAAAATGAACACGGAGGGGTTTCAGTTGGTTGAACAAAAAGATAAAAAAGAATTATAACTCTACGACATGTGGTTCAGGTTATGTTTTTCAACAAAATGTCAAATGTGAAATAAGCTAGCAGACTGCGCAAAAATAATGACTTTCGCTTCAATTAAGTGCTTCAAAGCTTTAAAGTTGGTCTGATTTTAAGATACATGTAGAAGACTCTTGACCTTTGACAGGCCCTTTTTTCACTCTGCCTCAAAACCTAAACCTGGTCTTCATTCTGATACTGAATCAAAAGGAGCTTTTAAACCAGAAGTAAAGGTCAACATGGGGTCACGGTTACCCAAGGCTAATCTCCAATGCCCAAGGAGTCTATAACAAAAAAAGTTTGAAAATCGGTTCAGTAGTTTTTGAGATATTGTAAGCTGGTAATTTGGTTTTTACCCCCAGGCACTCCCACCAATCTCACAAGCACCCATCCTAATTAATACAATGCTCACCCAG
>JAUELU010000053.1:7700602-7712789 GCA_032357145.1 Evasterias troschelii | reverse complement strand
CATTACTCGTTACCGAGTAAGTTTTTATGCTAATAATTATTTTGAGTAATTACCAATAGTGTCCACTGCCTTTAAAGAGAAAGGGAAATGTCAAGTTCATTTGTGTGATGTACTCAATTTCTACTAGATAGAGTCCTTATTATTATTATTATTATCATTTATCTGGCAACAATAAAATTATAAAAAAAACAAAATACAAGTATACAAATAAGATAAAGCTCTAAAAAAGATAAAACATAAAAAAGGAATCCATTTAGATTAAAATATATATTTTTTAAATACATAAAAATTGTAGACAATGGGGAACCCAACTAGATTTTAAAAAGTAGTAAAAAGTGGGAAAAACAAATAATAAAAGACTCAGGACAACAGAAAAGACATTGACGGAGTCCAGGTTTTCTATCGCTTGGGGAAACTATTGACTGGTCCTCGGGCGTTTTAACTAGCATGGGACCAGCCAACCATTGTTATGGGAGAACGCTGTGTTCATTGGCCAAATGTGTGCTTGGCTTCCAAACTGTGCGTTTCCCTTGTTTCATCTTCGGTTGACCTCTGACATCAATGCATAAAGTATCTATTGCTTCGTAACACTGAGCTCTGTTTACCTTGACCAGCATTCTCTCCTCCTCCTGCTGCGGCATTATTCTCAGCTGCAGCTGGCCCCGCCCCTTCTTCATTCCCATTGGCTGCCACAGCTGCTACTTCTTCCTGATTGGCAGGCACTGCTTGATTGACAGCCACTTCTTGGTTTCCTTGTGGTTGAGCTGGTTCAACTGCACCCTGTAATGAATTGATAATGATCCATGAATCACTTGACGTACAACATGTTTCTTACTTCACAGACAGACAGATAACACTTTTCCTCCACACGTCGTTAGTTGCCAAGCAAATGTGCATATCCATTTGAAAAAATGTACTTCTAGATAATTGATTGAAAGAAAGCAGAAATATAGAAAAGCATAACTTGGGACTAAACCCTACAACATAACTGTTACAGTCGAACATTACTGTTACAACTATAGCCAACTGATTGCTTACAATCCTCTGTTTGCAGGTTGAGGAGCCAAACATTTTTCTGCTGGGCATTAGATAGTATACAATTACGAACTTAGTTGGTACATTGGCCATCAGCATTTTGAAAAAAGGATACAATTCACCGAGTTGGAAATCTCATCACTACCTGTGATGAATGATGAAGTTTTCAAGAATTAACTGAATATATAATTTGATTGTTAACACTTAATATACTCAGTACTTTCCCTTTCCCCTCAGAACTTTTTTCCCCACAAAACTTGGAAAAGAACTGAGTACACAGTGCTTAGTACACATCGGTGTAAGGGTAAAAAGAAATGTAAAAAGAAATTGTATATTCTTTATCCCTGATGCAAAATATAAATGTATTAAAGAATTACCTGATTGTTTGCAGGAGCAGGCACTGGTGGTTGCTGTGCCCCTGCTGCTGGTGCCCCTGCTGCATCTGCTGCCCCAGCCGCTGCTGCATCTGCCCCTGCTGCTGCTGCATCTGCCCCTGCTGCTGCTGCATCTGCCCCTGCTGCTGCTGCTCCTGCATCTTCTCCCACAACATCCGGCGCCCCATCTCTTGCCCTATTTGCATCATCATCTAGCCAATCTGGTCCCCCACCATGTGTGACCTGTTCACGCAGCCAGACTAGGCTGACAAATGCACAAAGGGTGGAGCCAACAACCAACATTCCCTGCAGGATGTCCGTGACCACACTCTCTCTAAAACCAAAAGAGGACAAATTTGAGTTCAAAGGTTATTATAGCTTTGATCAAAACTAAACAATGAAAACCTAGGGTGCCATGTCTTATGTGGTTGTTGTGGTTGTCTTTTTTTTCGATAAACTTTTGAATATTGACCCAATTCACATAAGGTCATCATCAAACTTGGTTGCACCATTTTGGGAGCCAATGCCCCTGGGTGTTATACAGTGCAGTGCGTATTTTAGGCAATGAGGCGATTACCCCCTTGACTACCAAAATGGTGGTGGCACAGTTGCCGTGTGGATTGTTCATGAAATGGGTCAATAATGGATGGGTTACTATCTAAAAAGACTGCTATTTGTAGTTTATAAGGTGCTTTTAAACATAATATCAAAATGCCTTACACTAATACTGCCCGACCATTTGGGCCTTAAGCATTCCTGAAACCATCTCATTTATTTTTGAGTATGCAGCATTGTCAGCCAATCGATGCGCAGGTTGCTAATCATTCACATCAAAAATCTCTGCCCCAGCAGGTACCTCCTTTAGTATTACAGTATATTGATAATCAGCAATGAAACCGATCATCATCAATGTTAAGGGACATTACAAAACTTGTGCAAACTCTTCTTCCCATCAAAGTTGCAAGGACAAATTTAGCTTTTACTTACAGTGAAAACACCTCAAATGGTAACGTCAGAAGTGGCACAAACGAAGCTTGAAATAGACAGCGGTATATGCGACCTAGGTATATACAAACAAAGTTATTTAAATGTGACCCTCCATGCCAAAACCAGACACTTTCTGCCCAAACTCAAATCTAGGTTTATTTTCTCATCAAATAGATAAGAACAAGAGCTTTCAAATAACACCTATAGACCGCTTGCACAATGCGGAATGCACAACGCAGAACGCACCTCTGCACATGAAGCGCACCCTTCCATTTTGGGAGTCAACTCTATGATTCTTGTTAAGTTTGACTCCTAAAATGGCGAACAGGACAGGCGCGTATACGTGCGCTGTGCGTTGTGCAATATTAAGGTAAGTGTATTTCTCACCATGTAGAATGTTTAAGAAACCAGGGGTCGATTTCACAAAGCACTAAGATTCATCTTAAGATGAGTTATCAGTATTACCATAGTAATTTGTATTGTGACATCACTCTTTGCTAAGCAACTGCGATGGATTTGCAGTTACGATCAATCTTAACTCTTTGTGAAATCGAGCCCACATCACGTTAACCATCCTACTGTCTGACCAGTCAATAGCATCTGCTGTTATTTTTTAATAATAGGTAAACCTACGCCAGCCTGCAATTGATATCATGTAGTGAATGCATCTCAACAGCACTATACAAAAATTTACACACGGCACCAGTTGTGTCATCATATAATAATAAGAGTGGCCATTTATAATGTGCCATTGTCTGTCTAAAAGACACTCCTGGCACAGGAGAGAGCTGAAACCGGTATGGCCTACAATGAGTTACAAAGATGAACATTTAAGCACACAAAGAAGTTTTCAAATGAGTTTTGAAGCTGGTATATGTAGTGACTTGTCGGAGATTGAGAGAGAGTTTATTCCAATGATGGGCCAGAGTGTGAGACAGATCGGATGAATCGTGTCAAATGGTTGGTCAACACAATTGTTACCAAGAGCAGAAAGCTTATTATAAAAGCTGAGGTTTTGTTTGCTATACTTATAATTTGATATTTCTATTTCTAAGTGCCTGTTTCTGGCATGGGGCGTCAATTTGATAGTTATTTAATACTTTGAGATGGTAAGGGGTAGTTATTTTCTAGGAGGTTTTTACTTACAAGCTGTTACTGGAACTACACCAAGCCAAGCAAAGGTGACTAAGGTATAGTGTAACCAGCATTTGACAGCTGTACCCATGCTCTTGGCTAAACCCCTGACAATGTCCATTACTGGCAAACGCTTCGGCATGTCTGGAGAATATACTGTGGAGACATCAAAAACACATGTAAAAGTAACATTAATTTCATCAGAAAACGAGATTGACAAATGAGCACTTTCCTAGCATCCCATCTCCATTTGTTCTTTCTCAGTTCTCAATACCAACGTTCTCAGTTAACAGTGGTCCGCAGGCCAAATGCTAAGTAGACTATCAGTGGTCTGGCTGGCTTGTTCAGTGTGGACAAGCATCCCTATTTAATATGACACATGGACTTGAGTAAAAGTTGATGGAATGACAAGCTAATATGGTACCGCTGGCTTGTCAATGAAAAAGTTAAGGGTAAACACTGAATACTATTATATTAGGCAACATGAGTACAACAACAAAAGCCTTAGTTAAATTTACAATGCATATAACATAATGTTATTAGCTTGTACGAAAAGCTGTTGCAAACTGTTCACCAACCAAGATGACCTCTGGTATAAATGCAAAAAATAGTTAATGGTCTGACGTTTCCACTCTAGCAGAGTCTTTCTCTTTGTTATTAGTTTCAAACTGGAACATACACAAATC
Source organism: Evasterias troschelii (assembly GCA_032357145.1). Classification (NCBI taxonomy): domain Eukaryota; kingdom Metazoa; phylum Echinodermata; class Asteroidea; order Forcipulatida; family Asteriidae; genus Evasterias; species Evasterias troschelii. The sequence goes on along the minus strand of JAUELU010000053.1, from coordinate 7,708,573 downwards.
AAGATGTACTATTCTTAGGAACCACGATTGACTGAATGTACTCTTTCATCCCAACTGATTAAGATTGCCGCTCATGGTTTGACAAGTACACTCAACCGCAGTGTGGTAATCTTCATTTATGAAGCAGCTCTTCCAACAAGAAAGAAGAAGAACTCAGGAATATAAATTATAGGTGAATATGAAGAAGATTTTTGTATGTATCAATCCTTGAATATTGACTGCTACTTTTTTAAAACAGAAACATATTTATGGCCGAAGTTTCGACCCTAGCAGAGACTTTCTGGATTGCTAAATTACATCACAACACACACAAATAGGTTTACCTGTTTATGCATTTAATGTGTGTTGTGGGAATGTCATTTAGCCTTTGAGAAAGACTCTGCTAGCGTCGAAATGTCAGGCCCCTAACTACTTTTTGCATTTATACTACAGGTCCTTTTGGTTGGCAAGCAGTTTGTAACAGCTAATTCTATTTTCTCAAACATATTTAAAGGTGACTTACTTGGAGTAAAGGAGAACCGATGCATACATAACTCACAGTATTCTTTCTTGCTGTGTTTCAACCACTGCTGCAAACTAAAATAAACAAAACATTGGGGAAAAAAAACCTGAAATGAACAGGCTCAAAAAGGAAATCTGCATCCTAAGGCCTTAGCCAGATGGGTATCTTTCTGCATAGTACACAACATTTGTGTTACAACCTTTCTGTCGTTTATTTGTTTATGTATGTAAATTAACAAGTCAAATGCCCCGTTTTTCAAGTTTTGCAATGTGACATTTGCTGTACTTTTGTAAACCTTTCGTTTACACATGCCAGATATGTGAGATTAAAGTGAGTAGAAAGATAGAAACCTTATTGATTGATTACACAATTACTGCTAGTTGACGTGTTAAAGACACATTTTCCCAGGATGCATTTTTGCTTAGCCAAAGGGGACATTTCTTTTGTATTTTGTGATCATTGGATGACCGAAACAAAGGTCGCTCGCACTTTTCACAAAAGAGCTTGGACAGAGCACTCATCATGCAAAGCTTTGTTTCACTCACAAAAAGAGGACAGGTGGCAATAGAAATAATGATCAAATTCTGCCTTAGTGGAAGGGGTAAATGTGTAGTTCCCGATTCCAGACATTTGTCCCTGTAAGACGAGAATAGACCCTTCCCATGAAATATGCTATTTCAGATGCGTATAGACCCTATTGGTTGGCAAACACCATATAGATGTGCACTAAGCAGACGCACACACGCGTCTGCGTCACGCCACCATCAGTCTAAACACAAAGGAGCAATGTTCCATCATTTTGCCGACCGAAGTTTTAGTCTGGACAGGAAATGGACAGAATACCAGTCACAAACCGTACATATGACATGGCATTTTGACTGGTAACCTAAATGGTAAGCATATTTTGTTGTGCTTAGCTACTTTTTGTTCTCAAGCAGCTCTATGAAGTTGGGCCCAGACATACATGAACCATTCTTTACAGTTACAGTCTCCCGAAAAATGTCTTACCAGTCTTGATGAATGAATTTGATGCTCCCAGTGCAGATACATGGGTGGAACAGCGGCCGGTCAGAACTACCCTCTGACCGGCACACACGACATATATCACCTAGAGAAAGAAACAGACCTAGTTAAGACAACAGAATGTGCCAACAACATTTCAAAAACATCTTTCACTTCAAAGTTCAATTATAAATAAGGATAGGACAGGATTAAGGTATTACCAAAGCTAGCTGCATGATACAACGTGTTCACCATTAGTTTTCTGAAGAGCAAGTCAATACCAGTCCTCTAGTTATCATTGAACATAACTTATACAAATTATGTGTACAATTTGGAAAGTTCCACATCTGACTGCAGTTTTTTAACATATTTTTTTGATTTTGTTACAGATTACGGTCTTCATTTCCCATATTGTCAATATTCCTCTCCAACATTGGTAGCCTAAGGGGCCATTCATAATAGTCAATGTTAAAAGAATTCACTTTGTTATTTACTTAACAATATGGCTGTTCCTGGCTTAAACAAACAACGTTGTAGTTTAATCAGAAATGAAATTGGCAAGCACATAAAACTTTGTAACAACAGTCTTTAGTTTGATATGACCCTATCATTTACAAAAGACAATAAAACAAAATAAAAAAGCAATCATGTTCCTTCTTATTTATCATTTGTTAATTGTTTTCCAACTATTTATGAATACAAACTGAATTTCGATTTTCAATTATTTCTTATAACCCACCCACAATTTCGAGAAGAACAAAAAAAAAATCGAAATTTTTAAACATTGACTATTCTGAATGGCCCCTAAAGTGCTAATTGATTTCTTTTAAAAGAAAAAATCACACAGACATTTCATTGCAGGGTGGGAACTCTTACGCACTCATCTCCAAAGGAATAAAAATGGCATTTAAAAAGAGTTGCATTGTGTTGTCAAGACAACTGTAGACCTAAAATTGTTAATAATTCATGATTTGGACACTTTGTAACACATTAACCTGGTTAATCTCTGTGGACAATTCTGTCAACCTTTCTGGTCAGTGTACATGGTGTTATTGTCAGTTTGGAGATTCTTCATAAAATTACACCAAAACAAGCTAGCATTAAATTTGGTATTTTTAGGCAGGTGAACATTGGGGGAAGTTTCAGCAATAAAAAAAAGGAGCTCTTCTGTAATTCAACAGGTCAGTCCCTGGTGAGCAGTCAGGTTGACTCGGTGATTTCTTCCCTGCTTTCTCCACCTCTCTATAGTCTGTGGACCCTGTTTCGATTCCCGAACTGAAGCCTTTCGTGTGTGCCATTGCTAGTCCCATAAATAGTGCCAATACTCTGGACTTCCTCCGATCCTTGGCTCTATGCCCATGTACCGCCAGGAAGGGGGAAAATTTTTAGAATATAAACTCACGTTTTATGCTGAGATTTTTTCCCAGTTGTCACTCATTGCATCCGTTTTGTGGAAAGCACATTAAAACGCAACTGTGCGCACTCGTTTTGGTGTAATTTTGAACAAATTCTGAGGCGTTACTGCCACCGATTTGACTGCCCGGCATCCATCATGTTTGCTAATGCGCATGCAGGCGGCGTTCACGCATTGCGCAAACTAAAACGAGTGCGCACAATTGCGTTTTAATGTGCTGTCCACAAAACGGATACAATGAGTGACAACTGGGGAAAAAATCTCGGCATAAAAACGTGATTTTATATTCTAAAAATTTTCCCCCTTCCTGGCGGTATATGGGCGTAGGGCCAAGGATCGGAGGAAGTCCAGAGTATTGGCACTATTTATGGGGCTATGCCATTGCATGCCTGGGTTTTCAGTCCCTACAAACTACACGGCACGACTGCACGGGTTTCCCTGGGTTTTCTTCAAACATGAAATGTTGTTATTGTTTTCGTTACAAAAGTTAGTGTGCTTCCATTGGGATGCTTTGCTGACTTGTATAAAAAACAGTGGAAAAATTTCCGTATCCTGCCACCACTTTTTCATTCGTTATGATATAAAATAGGGATAGTATCAAATTTACCTATTTGAGATATTCCTTTTTGTACAAATTAGTTAAAAGGTGGTGGCAGGATACGGAAATTTTACCAAAACAGTTTCAGATTCAGGAAGAGGCTGGGGGCATCCAGCGTGCGGTACTCTTCTATTTTTGTATTTTGTTATTATTTATTCTATCTAAACAAATAAAACGTCCTACACAAATAAACCAAAGCAAACGGTGACGTTCATGAAGATGAACTATGTTTCAACAGCTGTTTTTATGAAAAATATATACTATTTTAACACAGACAGCAGCATTAACATTGACATGCTCATCATACATGTTATAACGCTTTTTAAACAAATTACAAATTGTAAAATAAGTAAAAATTTCACCTTCAACACTTTCCTCCATACCGTCTGTGTCGAAGACTCGACTATGTACCTTTTCCATTAATAAGTGGTACCCGGTGTGTGTGTGTGTGTTTATTTGGGAAAAGGAACTTTGTTTACCAGTGTAAGTTCACTGTTCGAAGTGCACTGCGCCCTCAAGAGTTGAGGGTTTCGTTCACTAGCCAACGCGGTATCTCTTCCGTAAACATTTTTGAATGGTTCGGCGATTGGTCGTGGGAAAATAATGTGAGGCGAGAGAAGATGACGGAAGTTGCTGTAGATTTTGACCCGTTGGCGTTAGAAGTCACCAATGAGCTAAGTAATATCTCAAGGAGTAAAACAGGAACATGGGAACATGAGGATTTAGCTCAGGTTTGTAAAAGTTGGAGGACTGGCTAGTAAAAATATTGTAAAGAAAGTACGAAATCTATTTATATCATTATCAAGTTCAGATTTAAAAGATTGGAAATCCAAAAGATTTAATGGTAGGCCTACCTCTCTGAGAGAAAATTTTACGCTTCAAGTTTTCTTAAAATTTCCAGTGTTACGCCACTTCAGGATCTGTCAGCAGATTCACCTAAAAAATGAGATGCCAGAGGAATTCACTTGTGTTCACATTTTCTCTGACTTTGACATTTCAGGTTCGAAACATTTTCTCTGACTCATAAGACTATGTTTGCTTTGACAAATTCAGGTGCGATACAAAGTTCTACGTGGTCATAAAGAAGGCATCAATTGTTGTCAGTTTTGTGTGAATGACACACGGATCTTGACGGCAGCAGATGACAAAACATGCTCCCTCTGGGTAACTATATAAATAATTAAACTATACTCATCTCTGCATTAAAATTACTGGACCCTCTAATAAAAATGAATGCTAACTGAGTATATTTATTCCAAACCTCGAGTGTTCAAGGTGTCCTCAAGAAATGTCCTTTCCTGAAAAATTTTTTATAGGTTTAATAAAGATATTCCACAAAGTGTTGTCTATTGAATTTGGTAAGGTCTTCCAAAAACATGTGCTCGCTGCCCTGTGGAGAAACTAGTAAGAAATATTTATTTGTGATCTTTCTGTTTCACTTTCTAAAAGAACTGTTCAACCTTTACATCTCCTACAGCCCCAAAAAGTTTAAATGTATATTGTAAGGTTTTCTGCCTTTTAAGGTTTTGTTCCCCTGTCTCGTCATGGCACAGCTATATTCTGAAAATTCTTGTTTCGAATAAATTTGAGCTGTGAAAGAATAACACTTTGTCGTCTGTTGTTAACATAGAATGTGGAAACCGGTGACAGAGAGCATAAATATGAGGGACACCCGACGTGTATCACTCAGTGTCATATGAGCCCTGATAACACCAAGTTTGTGTCCTCATGCTGGGATAAAAGAATCCGTGTCTGGGATGTGGAGACAGGGGAAATATTAGTGAGTATTGACCATTGATGGTTGTGAAATCGGTAAACTGTGAAATCAATTGTTTATTTAATTACTTGTTTATACAACGAAGTTATTGATGGGATGACTGACTGATATTGCTATAGTTGCTCAGTCTCTGTTGTCAAGGTTACCTCTGCTAGAAACACTAAAACTATCGTAAGATGGAGCTAAAGTGGTTTCTTCATATCCAACAAAAATGGTCAATGCAGTTTGGGGTGTCAATATTGTGCAGATGTCTATATTTAAGAGTCTAACTACCAACTACGTGCATTCTTGTTGCTGTTTTATTTAAGGAAATAACACTGATTTTGGGTTGAACAAAGAACAAAATAAAACTGCCGTGTAGCCAGGGATCACACCCAAGTATACGTTAATCTGAAGGTCGTTGGTTCAAATCCCGCTCTAGTAGATTTTTCTTTGTTCAACCCAAAATCATTTAAAATTTACCCAGTTAGTTTCCATAGTGAAATAATACTCTAACAGAACACTTTGATGAACACTAATGATACCTTATAAAATGACTATTGTTTTATTTGTTTACTGCAGTGGACTGGTATACAAGGAGGTATAGGAACATGCTGTCAATTTTCTCATAATGGGAAATTGATTGCAACGGGTACAGACCTGGACAACTGTTTGACGATATGGGATGCTCAGAATGGAACCGCTATTCAGTCCAACAAAAGTAAACAGTTTAATAGATGTCAATTTTGCATTTGGGATAATAGTAAACAACTTTCACAAATTTGGTTGTTGACTCTGTACATCTCTGTAAATTTTATACAAGTTTGTTTGTTTGTTTGAATCATAATGGAATCTGGGCCTAACTGCATAGTGCTGAAAATATATAAATATATTTCTGCTAAGGAGCAGTGGACCAGTCACAAACAGTATACACACTTATGGTGTTTGGCTGGTAACATTTTTCAGGCTGAACATTTTTTGTTTTAAAGGTGAATCTTGTGCTCGGAACCTTTCTTATACACTGGAAGTAATTTGAGAGTTTATCACTTATTCTATCTCTGGATTGTACTATGTTTGACAAGGTGGAAAGAAGATTTAATAAAAGAAAATTTCAATATTTAAATAGTGCATGTCAATAAATCCCTACAAAACCAATGCACATAACAAATAGATAATGAACAAACTATAGGTCTGTTTTACTGGTTTTCCTTCAAAGTATTTTTAACAGTTTTTGAAGAAACATTTAAAGATTTGTTCAATTAAACAAATTTTTCATTCTGATTTCATTTAAATCTGCTTAGCCTACATTTCATTCTGCCTAGTTTTTCACCGTACCCAAACATTATTGGTTCATAAAAAGATATGTATCGTTTATTTATTTATTCATTCAGGCTATTAAAAAACATAACAATACAATATACAGAAGAATTAGAAAAACAATTAGACTAATAGAGGAACATTTAGAAAAGCAAAAACAAATGGCAGCCTTTGGACTTTTTTAAATAAGACTGGTTTTAGTTAAAGATTTATAACATGAAATTGTGCGGATGTCGGATTGATACTTCAGATAGTTCTTATCGTCATGTTTATTCCTTATTTGTAGAACATCACGATAGCTCAATCACAAGTTGCAAGTTCTCTCCTGATGACTCAAGAGTATGTACAACATCCATGGACAAGGTCACTAAACTTTGGGATGTAGGCTCAAAGAATGTCACCATTAAACTAGGGTAAGTGAATCAACCAACATGCTTCAAAGTTACCAGGGTTAAAATACCAGGGTTAAAATTTCATAGTGCTGTTATTTTGGATTCTACTCCCGACTGGATTTTGAACAGCTTTATGGTGCATGTGTTTAAAAAAATCTTATGTTGTGTAACAAATGGAACAATTGTTCATTAAATTAAAAAGTAAAATTTGTACGATTGACTTTGGGTTGAACAAAGAAAAATTTACTAGAGCGGGATATAAACCAACGACCTCCGGATTAATGTGCCAGTGCTCCGGAGGTCATTGGTTCAAATCCCGGTCAAGTCAATTTTTCCTTGGTTCAACCACAAATCATTTTACAATTGACTCAGTTAGTTTCCCTTTTGGTTTATTATTTGAAATTTGTACAATTCTAAGTAATAGTCGATTCCACTCAGCAGGTGGAACAGATTTTACTCTAGTTCCTGGTCAGACACTAGCAGGGATTATTCCTTAGCACTTATTAATGCCATACATTTGAAACGATTTGTTGTATGTATCCACCAGCTAGCTTGCTTTCAATAGTTCATCTCATAATGACAGACTTGCCTTCTATTTTCTTGTATAAAAAAACCCCACTTTGTTCCAATTTAGAAGTATTTAGATAACTGTTTGTAAGGTAACCTGTTTGTAGAACACCCTTAGATAATCAACACTGGAGTGTGGAAAAATGCGTAACAGTGGCTTTTTATATAGCGCTCATACCAGTCACTCAGTGGCACTTAAGGAACAGTCGGTATTTTTCTGCAAAGTATTTGGAGCTATGCGCTTTGAAGTATGAGACCTTTTCCTTTATAAGGCGCTATTCAAAGAACAGAGTGCTTAAAGGCAGTGGACACTTATTGGTAATTACTCAAAATAATTGTTAGCATTTTGGTAATGAGCAATAGAGAGCTGTTGATAGTATAAAACATTGTGAGAAACGGCTCCCTCTGAAGTAACGTAGTTTT
>JAUELU010000053.1:7641629-7653037 GCA_032357145.1 Evasterias troschelii | reverse complement strand
TTGGATATAATAATAATAGTGGCTTCTCATACAGCGCTCAGTGACGCTCATGGCGCTTCAACATTATTACCCCTAGTCACTGGGAGTGGGACATTTTTGATTTCATTCCTTAAACCATCTCAGCTCCCTTGGGAGTATACAGCCTATTCTGCCAAATATATAGCGCATCAAGCTAAATCAATCACAAGAAACATCTCTGCCCTCACAGTTAAGGTTTTCTCTAAATGTTTTTTGTGAAACTACCATATTTATAAACATTTGAAAAAATAAATTGTTTGCAAAACAGAATAGAAAAGAGGGGTTTCTTTTGAAGAGATACTCAACTTACTGATTTCTGGTGATCTGTAGAATCTGCTGACAAGATATGGAGTAATATCAGTGTCGCCCACATGACAAGCTGATCCATAATCACAGAGCTTTAGGATAGTCTTAGACTCATTCACCTGGAAGAATAACCACCAATAATTCTCAGTCTACTGGTTCCAATAAAAGCTCTTGAAACCAAAACAGTTGGCACCATAGCAATCATGAGCACTTTTTGTGGAATTGCACACTTTATCAGTTGTCATTATTATTATTAATCCTAACAATGAGCTCAAAACACAAAAAGGATACCAATATGATCTGGAACAGAGCAAAAGTTTGCTAGCTACAAAAAAGGTTTGCCTTCAAAAAGCATTTTTACATCCACCACATGGCTCAGTTGATCAGTCACGGCAAACAATACACTGATATAAAACATGTTATCTTTGACCAGATTTAAGGTTATTCATAAATAATAATAATGATAAAAAACAGCTTATATAGCACCCTTAACCCAATACAGGGTCCCGAGGCCCTTAATAAAGGTTAAAAATAATGAAACAAATTAAGAAATGCTGAACAAGTTTAAGATAAACAGATTAAGAATTACTTTAGAAAAATAAAAACGCATAGTTACAATGAGTTGAAGTGTCAGTCTTAAACGACTTTTTGCAGAAAGGACAGAACATTATTGAAAGAAAAGAGAAAATGTAGATCAGGAAAGTATTCATTTATCACTACATAATCTCCATATTTATTTCCATATTGCAAAATCGCCAAGAACATGTAAATAAAAAATGGTATAACACCTTAATGTACATGGATGCATAGACGATACATGGGTGAATAGTTTGCACAAATATACACACATAATACAAAATATAAAGCTGACCACCAACCATGCATGGTATTATTACTTTTCAGAGCTACTAGTCTGGTCCTGAACAGTATGCACAAATATTGAATCATGTGTAAGACGCTAGGTACCACACACCATCGATATCGCCCTGAAACATAACAAAAAAAGGCTGAAAGAAAAGTCACAAATACACAGCATGGAAAAAAATGTTTGATCCTTAAACAGCGGCAAGCCTACAACCCAGTTATTACCACACAGTAAAGACCAGGGCAAAATATCATGGCTCTGCTTACCGTAAGCAAGGGAAGCAGGGAATTCCGCGCTTCATCAAGCGTATTTCACCGGCTAGCAGGGAATTTCTGCTTGTGTTTTTTCCATATTACAAGGCATTCTATGCTTACAAAGCTAGCGCAGAAATTCGGCACTTGCTCGATAAGCAGAGACTGGTGATTGCAAGCGTAGAACTCGGCGGTAAGCAGAGCCATGTAATTAGGTTCAAGTCCTCACATTGGTAACCACAAATAACAGACTAACAACAAAGCAAACCAGACAAACTGACAACAGAAAAAGAACAAACAAAACAAACATGTAACAAATTTTGAACTCACCAGAATATTGTCTGGTTTGATATCCGCATGGAGTATGTTACATCTCTTTAGGAGTTTAAGAGCCAAGAAGAGCTGAGAGGTGTAGGAGCGAACCGCTTTAATATGAAGACCTACGTCTTTGCCATAACGCTTTAAGACTTCTCTTAAATTCAGGCTGCGTGTACAAATAGTATCATCATCAATATCAACATTAGATCTTAGATAGGTACTCCGCAAGACAATATACATTATTTTTAAAAGGTGGCTAAGCATAAAATGTTTCTGCAGTGAAAATTTTGTAAGGATCAATTTTGCAACTGACACTTTGAAATTCATTTTGTGAGGCTTGGCAACCGCAACATCAACTGATCCCTAATGATAACAAAATAAATGAACTTAGTTGAGTGTTTAAACATGTCCAATATTACCAGGGATAAATCCATCTACTCCTGTGACTTTGACAGTATCTTCCCACACAGTCACCTTTGGATGTAAACTTGGGCTGACATCCAAGTGGGAGGCTAGCCAAGGTTCTTATAGAAACGAATACTTCAACAAAATAAATAAAATTTAGTTTGTTAAGAACTTTTGACATGATACTAAACTGGCTACACAACTTTTTGTGTAAAAACCACACTTAAGTTTATCGTGGAGCAAGCATACATAAAATATGGTCCGCACACAAACACGAAATAAAAAACCAACTCATGTCGCACATGCTTTGGTGATATGACTTCCGACCTTTGAACCTTTGGAGGTGGACAAAGTCTTTTTTTTCTCATTGGGACTATGTGCGATTGTCATCTTGAGATTGCACTCTATCTACAATTGTTTGCTGCATTTGTAACATGTGTAAAAACTCAAAACACAACTTGTCAAACTTTGAAGGCGATTGCGAGCGGTTTGAGGAATGACACTGAATGTTTAAGTCTGATAAACTGCGACAAGTAATTTTTTCTGCTAGTTGGAATGAGTGGCATAAAATTCAACACCTAAATAGCATCAATATATTCAGTATCAAATAGTTAATAGCTACAAGGCACAAATGAAGAAGGTTGGGTCATACCTGAGAGGTTCAAATACGAGGCAGAGATGGTTACGATGAAAGAAATGCCTGAAGAGACGAACACAATGGAATTTATCCTCTCTGTCTGTATCATTAAGTCTCTTCAGATACTCAAGCTCCTTCAGGCCTGTCTTGTGCCTAGAAGGGTGAAGAAGAAGAACAATTAAGACCCTTTCTACAGAGTACTATAAAGCCCAAGCTAATAATCTTAAAAGCAAATTTCAAGTTTTTTCTATGAGAATAAAAGATACCCAATCCTGTGTCAAAGTTTCATGTGAGAAGATACAGTTTTAGGGGGACTGTCTTCATGATCATAGCAGGCCTGTGGCTGTACATGGCTGTATTATCTCTTTAACCCTCCTGCTGTCTGACCATTCAATACCATTCAATACCATTCAGTGTGGTTTTGAATGATAGATAAGCTATGCCAGCCTTGCAATATGATACCACGAGGGAATGCATCTACACAGTACACAGTTAGTTCTGTGCACAGTTGTGCCACCATACACAACTATGGCAGTTGAATGGTTTCAAATGGTTGGTCAACTCACTTGAAAATGTTGCAAACTGTAGGAGGGTTAACCCAGATACTGCATGCATCTGTGCTGGCAGTCACATCATAGTGTAATACCAATTGATACTCACGAGAGGTCATTCACTTAAGAAATACTATTGACTTTGGAATGTACCAAGGCAACACAAATCACCAAGATATATTTTGTTTGTTAAAGACGTTTTATATGGATTTTGAAATATCTAAAAAAGCTAGGCAATTCAGGTTCAAAATGCAACCCCAAAAAGCGGTAACTGAAAGATTTAATGTTGTTCTTGGCCTTACATGAGTTCGTTGTTCCTGATGATCTTGATAGCCACATCTTGTTGGGTCCTAGCACAGTCTCTCGCACGGATGACGTTACTGAATACACCTTGACCTGTGTAGCCATACACACTGTAACGCTTATCTAGCTGCTCACCAACACGTACACCTTCAAAACAAAACATCAATCGATCAATAATAATAATAATAATAATAATAATATTGAGTTCTTATATAGCGCTTTATCATGGCCCTAGGGGTGTATCAAAGCCCTCAGTATTATTACCTGCAAGGTATGTGGAGACACATTTTGAAGTATCAGACCTATTCCTTTATAACGCCATGTAATGGTTTACAAGGTGTTGTGGCACAATATGCTGCCGATCAGACAACAACACACAGAACCTATGGCTTTACGTCCCATCCGAAGGATGCAGCAATAATGGCCAAGTGTTTTGCTTAAGGACGTAACTTACAGAAATCTTGACCCTAAAGTGAAACTGCATCAATACAATTGAATAAATAGTTTTCATAAATCCCGAGGCAAAGTCAGCCATCATAATGAGCAGTGATGTCATTTTTGAAAAAAGCAAAACTATGCAATTTGGATAAATATCGTGTGTGGAATAAAGGAGTTTCATCAATTTCTTGCATGATTGGTCGATGAACCACTTTGGCTGCTTACAAAACTATGCGCTTGACACAGCTTAAAGCCAAAAGCCAAAACCCAAGTGGCTGGTAAAGATGGCACATTTTGAGATTTTGTTTGTAGAAATATAAAATACAATAAAATAATTTCACGTCACACGTATCTACTCAATTTATTCCATTGCACATACCACAGCACAATTAGGGCTAGTAACAGGATGAATAGGAAACAATGAAGAAATATTCAGTTTTAGATATGAGAGGAAAACGTGGAAATTGCATGCAATGAGAGAAGGACTGAAAACCCAATCCACATGAGCTCAGGTCCGAGGTGGAATTCGAACTGGGGACCACAGAGGTAAAAGGCACGGGAAGAAACCACTGAGCCAACCTGATGAGCCAACCTGATCCCCATAGACATCAATATATTGGCTGGAGGATTTACATGAACGTAAAACGTATATATCCCGGGTACTCAGGTTGGCGTAGTTGTACCTTCCTCGCCTTCCACCTCTTGGACCCCGACTCGAATCACGCTGGGGGCACTCAGGGAAAAGGATTTTTCGTCCCTGCCTGATTGCGTGGGTTTTCCCTGTAATAATTCTCAGGGGTTTTCCTCCCACATCTAAAACTGAAACTTCCTTCCTTGTCTTCTCTCCATTGGGGTCTTGGCTAGTACAGTTATTATGTTTACTTTTCTGAGAGTCCTTAGCTTCACAACAAAGTAAATGAAATATCCCAAGCCTTGTGCCTCACAGAGAGATTGCTTACATGTCACTAATTCTTGTTTACAGACTCAATATTGTGAATACTCACGATAGTAGCCTTCTGCGTCATCCCAATTATCAGTCAGACTTGGATTCTCATGAGCTGTTTGCCCAAGTTTCTCTACAGCCGTTGGACTCTATAAAACAACAATCAGGAGAGAGATTCACACACATTCAAGTCAAAAATACATTCTTTAGACTTTTTTAATCTGCGGCTTTTACATGGTAGGTTTTGACAATTTGTTTATCTTTTTGGGAAAACTTCTTGTGATTCTAATAAGTTATTTATTTTCAGTCTATTGCTTTGTCAAACTTTATAGTCAGTTTTATTTGTGGTTTTTTATTTGAACTGTACATAAGACATAAGAAGACATAAGAAACTTTATTGCTTTCAAAAAAGAAGAAATTACCTTGCTCGCACGAGTTTAAAAACACTACAAATATCAACAAGTTTGAAAGATACAAGAACAAAAACAAGTATGATACTCACATCATAGCTGTTACCAAACATATCCTTTTCACTGAACATGTCCATGCCATTGTGAGAAAGTGCTGCAAAGAACAGAAAAATACAATAAGTTATATCACAATAATTGTGTACAAAAAATGTATTCAAGTGAGAGTACACCCTCAGTAGAATGTTTTGTGAATGTATCCGTACTTTGTCAGAATCAAAAGATATACAAAGAAACAAGAGCTGTTTCGTCAGATTTCATTGTCATTATAAAAATAAAAATTTAACAATAAAAAACCAGCAAAAACGTATTAATAGCTGGTAATGCATCTTCTAATGTTGACATGGATCTACCTAATTAGTTGACCTTTTCAGCATTTCTAAAACAAAATCTGTCATTCATGTTAGCTTTTAGTTGGCAATTTATACAACAAAATATTTGGTTCATTAACAATTCCATGAGTTCTTTAGCGTTATAATTTGTTGAAGTAGTTGCAAGATCTGTTTGCCTGGCTCCTGGGGTAGTTTGGCTGTTCAGTATACAATTCATCAAATTCAAACCCAACTGAAATATTGATTATGTGGTAGGTGAATTAACACAATGTTTCAAAGCTCACAATTCATGTCTACAATGGAAGGTCAGAAATAGAAAAACCTGTTTTACCAGTCCACAGATAGCAATGCACCATCTGTGCGACAGAAGCTAATTACATGTGATGCATGTATGAGTGTATAAATTCAGATTTGTTTTTTAATGCTGTGAAATTCTGTGTTCTACACCAAATTCCGCGATTCCGTTCGTGTTCACCGCGATGCGGCCAATTCTGAAGTTTGAAGGTAGGATCTTTTTCAAGCTAAGCTGATTTGTCATACAAGTAGTGTGTTGCAATTGATTTCATTATCTCAATTGTGTTCTCTTTTAAGTGAAAACAAAATATGATAGAGTGTACCCCAATCAAAACGAAAATCATCCTGCTGATATGACAAAAATAAACTTACCCTTAACTTCTGCAATTGCAGGTACTTGGGCCATAGGCTTTGCAGGTTCATCACTTGTCCCATCTTGGATGGTCTCTTTGTGCTCATCAGTAACCTCAGATTCTTCCTGTGGAATGGGAATGTCTCCAGGTGCCCCTCCTGGAACAGGAATGCTTGCCGTCTTTACATTCTCATTATTTTCAGTTTGCTCATTTGTTTCATCAGTTTCCTTTTGTTCTTCTGTATCGCTACCATCTTCTTCGCTGTCAGATGATGATGAATCACTGCTATTGTCTTGGCTGCCTGGGGTATTTACACCAGAATTCACTGACAGTTCCGGGGTAGAAAACCCAAGCTCAAATGCGGTTGGGGCAACTGGGGCTTTAAGTTTCTGTATACAGGAATTCAAGGGAAACACTCTCTAATAAAAGCCAGACAAACCGAGGATAAAGATTTAGAGTCCGAATCTATTCCATATTCAATATGAGTAATGATTTTTATTAATTTTCAGAAGATTTTAAAGGTGCATCTTCTGATTTTCAGCACAAAGATTTTTCCATGATCTGCGGAATTGTTTTGAAAGATTGATATTTAAAAATAGGGATTAAACATAAAGCACTAATTTTTTGAGGATAGGTAGTCTAACAATAATGCTTTTTTTAAAGGGTTTGAAGGAGAGAGAATTTGAATTATAAATAACCTGAACTCGGTTACAAAAAGATTCTGAAATACAGTACAAACATCATGCGCATGCATGCATATACGCATGGTGTATGCAAAAGCACTGCACAAAGCAGTCAACTATGCATTTAACACGCACCACATACAAAATACCTGCAACATACAAATTTGTTGCATTTTTGCTGGTCACGTGAGATAATGTTTGGTCCTGACATAAAGTCACTTTCACTTCTAATTAACTCCCATAAGTAGTTTTTTCTCAATGTGTCAAATGAAAAAACTTCAAACTTCAAATTTACAACTTGAGACTCTGGTATTATTTATAATTCTCAGAGCTGTACATGCTTTCAATAACATTAGAGAGTATCATGTCTCAATGTTGTTCTATGCTGGACATACCTGTAATAGCTCCTGGCGCTGTCTTCGTCTTCTCTCAATAATTGTCTCTTCATCCTCTTCTTCCTGTATATCAACATCTTCTAATCTAGAATGGGACAACAAATAAACATCTCTCTTACAATTTGCATTCAAAGTTACTTATCAATTTATTTGTTTTTTATCTAAGTTTGATAGTTCAGTATTTGCTAACTTTGGCTTGACATGGACCTGAAAAATGGTGAAGGAATTCGGTGGACGTGGACGAGCAATCCAGCCAAAATGCCTATTAATTGAGTTTACAAGTATGTAAATTACACAAACTTTTAAAAACATGAGTTTTTACTGTAATTTTGGTAATTTATAGTAAAACTTCAGAGAAACTGCACAATTTTTCTCAGTCAAACAATAGTAGTATTTATCTTCAAGCCAACTTGAATTCTTGATTTTGATCGGTCGACCAATAGCAACAAGAGGTGTGATATAAACGTGTTGCACGGCCCATATCACACCCTGCATACTGAGTGGTTCCAACTTTGTGTATTGCACTATTTTAAGCTATATGCAAAAACGTACCGCTGTTCCAACACCAATTATTTGCATTAACCCTAAAGAACCCAAGTCCTACAATACCCTCCTTGCTAAAGTGCAGGATTGCAAAGGATTTGGGCTATTAGGGATCTGTAACACAGGAGGATTTCGAAGGGTTTGGGCTAAAATGAGTTTTTGTTAGGATAGGAATTTCGCAGGACTTGGGCTAACAGGCTGTTTTTATATAGGAGGATTTTGAAGGTTTTTGGTATTATGCAGCTTAGCCAAAATAGGATTCTGAAGGTTTTAGGGGTGGAGATTGCAATAAAGCTGACATGCTTTTTTGTTTGATTATTGGCAAATAAAGTGTTTCTGTTTGCTTGGTCAGTGCTGTTAGGTTTTCCAGGGAGAAGGATATAGAAGGATTTGGGCACTTTAGGTTTATGACAACTTTAATCTGAAGGATATCGAAGGATTTGGGCAGTCTACCCAAGGGCCTAGTCTTTTAGGGTTAAAACATAAAGTTTGCTTGAAGCTAAATTTGTAATCAACTGTGCGCTCGCGAAAAACAAAAAAAACAAAACACGTCTGCATCACATATCCATATCGGATATCAGCCTCGTTAGATAAGGGCTGTAGAAGTGCTATATTTTTCCGTATTCCAAGAGCCTGCGTGTGATAACTAGTATAAATTGGGATGCTAAACATCCTTACTTGCAGACAAATTGAATCGCTACAGCATGTTTGAGCCGCAAGCATGCAAAGACGCCTTCTGGCAGCCAGCTTCATCAACCCATAATGACCATGGAGCACAGAGATAAAAAATGTTTGACTTTCCAGTTGAGCAAGAAAAAATTCTGTAAATTTAGGAAACTTTGAGGACCCCAGCACTTTTTTTCAGTGAAGGTATGTACTAAAAAAAAGGGTTGTGACCAGCGTTGTCACTACGCCGGTGGGTGCCGGTCGGACCTGCCGGCACTCGGAGCTACCCGACCGGGACTTAGCCTTGCTAAAGCTTTTACTGACCGGCACTAAATTCGACCAAAATGCTGAATATTAAATTATTTTGTCATCAGAAGCCAACAATAAATTCCAGTATTTAGTATTAACTCCTAACAACATCTGACAAAGTATTGGACATCTTTTGTTAATAAGAGTAGAAGGATTAAGGAATAATCGTTTCTCTTGTTTTGTAAAATTGCTGAAACTTACTCTTCCTCTGAGGAATATCTATTCGCTTTCAATCCTTCAGAAAGACTCCCTTTGAATTTGTCATCTGGGGTTCGATTTCCTCTACGTCTTCTCCCCTCTCGATCATAGCCCCTCCCCCTGTCTCGGTCTCGCCACGTTGGACAATCTCGTCGTCTGTAGTCAGGAGACCGAGACCGCATGCGACGTCTCTCGGCCAGTTCTTCTCTCGTCGGTGATCGAGGACGGATGGGAGAACGTCGCATGGGGGGTGACCTGCTTTGATGGGGTGCTGGAGATCGATTCCGGTCTGTTGAACTACGATGGGGTGATTTACTTTGCCCTTTGTTGCGTCGGGGTGAGGGTGACCTCCGAGGACTGTGTTGTCGAAGACTCTCCAGTGTTATTACGAGTCTGATTTGGGTAAGGGTAAAATGTGTTTATATAAAAAACAGGAGGTAGGAATGTGGGGCGTTTGCATGCAAAATATCTAGATCCCACACGGAGCTTCTTTCTAGCTATACAAACTTTTGCAGTAACTGCTTCCAGTTTTACAAAAAATTAATCTTATGAGTCTGAACTAATACTCAATGAAATGAGAAATTTAAGCCTTACTCCCTCATTGCGCTTGACAAAGCTCTGGCAAAATTGATCTACCTGAAACATTTGTACTCAATTATGAAAAAGGCTAGAAGTTAGACATTGTTAATAACAACAGCTACATGTGAGCTTAAAAGTTTTATCAACAAATTGTACTTACTTTTGTTTTTTCTTAGGTGACCGACTGCGGCTTTTACGACGTGGGGAAGCCTTTGGTGACTGACTCCTACGTCTTTTTGGTGACTTGCTTCTGCCTCGTCTTGAGGGTAGTTCATCAACATCAACAGGAGAAACTCTCCTCTTCCTTTCCCGAGATCTACTGCGTGATCTCTTGTGACTCTGTTTACTTGAGGAATGTTCTCTTCTCTTACGATCAACCACTTCAGATGCAGTGTCTGTTCTGTCTTTATGTCTCTTTGGTGAAGTACTTGGAGATATACTCTTTCGTTTTTTCTTTGAATGACGTTCACCGCTTATGCTTCTTCTTCTGGAGTCTCTAGGTCTGTCATTGGTATTTCGGGAACGACCTTTTTCAGGTGATTTTGAACGCATGCTTCGATTTGAATGTTTCTTAGAGTTTCCTGCAATCTCTCCCATAAAGATGACATCATCATCTGATTCAGGTGGCTTTGGTTTCTTAATGTCTTCCTCTGATACCTGACCCTCTTCATCAGACGACAAATAGCCTTTGGCAATAATGGACATACCCGATGCCTGTTTGAGCTCCTCTTCATTTGCCAGACCAAGATCGTTTAAAAGTTCAGCCTGCAGGAGCTCTTTCTGTTTCTCCAGGTCAGCCAGGACAGCCATGTCCTCCCCTTCATCATCCTCATCATCATACTCAGTGTACGGAACTACACTGACCTCTGACTTACGTTCCTTCCCGCTGCGATCCCGTCGTGTGCTGCTGCTGCTGCGTGACGACTTCTTGTGCTTATGTTTATGGCGGTGTCGTCGTTCATCTCCCTCAGCAGAGTGCTTACGATGCTTCCTGCGATGATGGTGGTGTCTGTGTTTATGATGTTTCTTACCATGGCGACGATGCTCGCTGCCGTTCACTGCTTGTGCACTGACACTGACAGCAACACCTTCTTTTTCTTTCTCTGACTTTTCTTCAGAATCAGATTCTGACTCACTTGCAGAACTAAGGCAAAAGTGAAATATTACCAAAATAAATTAATTACTATATATGAGGGAAAGAAATCTTGTTACATTTGTACAACATGACAACACATATATGTAATAAACAACAACACCAGTCTAAGCAGTTTTGATTGAAAAAACTCTTACCAACAAGCTTTTAGGCAGCCAGCCGTGCAGCCGTGATTGGCACGGCTAAATTTAATAAATCATGGCCTATTTTCAGATGCAAGGCTTCTGCTTTTTATTGCAAGCCATGCTCACAAAAAAAGAAAAACATACATTTTTTGTATCATTAAGCAGGCCTGTATGCTTCGTTCTAGAAAGGGAAAGGGCGCCAAGGCATTTTCTCCTCGGTAAAGGGCACCCTATGAGGAAATTGTAAATTTCTATTGGAGCATTTCAAGGGCACCA
>JAUELU010000053.1:7590069-7606544 GCA_032357145.1 Evasterias troschelii | reverse complement strand
AAAAAACAAAACAGAAAAATATTTAGCAACAAATGGAAACAGTTTTTTCTTATACAAAGACTTGATTATAGTCACCAGAGGAATAGTCAGATTTGTCATCTATGAGGGAAAAAACACAGGAAAATATTTAGCGACAAAAGTTTGTTTTTTCTTATACAAAGACTTGATTATAGTCACTAGATGAACAGGGATTTGTCATCTATTGGAGAAAAAAAACACAGGAAAATATTTAGCGACACGGTTTGTTTTTTCTTATACAAAGACTTGATTATAGTCACTAGATGAATAGGAATTTGTCATCTATGGGGAAAAAAAACACAGGAAAATATTTAGCGACAAAAGTTTGTTTTTTCTTATACAAAGACTTGATTATAGTCACTAGATGAACAGGGATTTGTCATCTATTGGAGAAAAAAAACACAGGAAAATATTTAGCGACAAGGTTTGTTTTTTCTTATACAAAGACTTGATTATAGTCACTAGATGAATAGGGATTTGTCATCTATGGGGAAAAAAAACACAGGAAAATATTTAGCGACAAAAGCATTTTTTTTTCTTATACAAAGACTTGATTATAGTCACTAGATGAATAGGGATTTGTCATCTATGGGGGAAAAAACACAGGAAAATATTTAGCAATAAATGGAAACAATTTTTTTCTGATACAAAGACTTGATTATAGTCACAGAGGGGGAACATTCAAACTGGATTCCTCAGACTAACAACAGTGTAGCTATTTCACATGTGTTTGTGACTTGCCCTATTGGCATGATTGATTGATTGATTGAAATTATTCGGATAAAGTACAGCAAGAACGTAGCAAAAATACATATACAACATCAGAATGAAATGAAATAAAATAATGAAATGAAATAAACCAAAATAGAAACAAGAAAAACTGCACAAAATTATCCAAGGATAGCCCCCAAAAGCCAATAACTTGGGACTTTATTTCCATTGGGGTCCTTACAGAAAAAAACCCCACAAACGGCAAAAAACCCCAAAAGAATAGAAATACAAAAAACGACAGATCTAGCCCTAGAGTAAAAAGAGGGACGACTGTGTTTGTAACTTACCCTCCTGGCATAGAATGCCTGAGAATCCTGAAGCACAATTACACCTTGTCCCTTCACCATGATCATCTGAGGAGCAGGTTCCACCATTCATACATGGACATGGATCATTTATTTCATCTGGCAAAGCAAGAAAAATGACCAACTCGGTTTTTGTTCATGTAAAAAACACTCTTGATTTTAAGAACCAGAAATCTATGGAAACTTTCTGATCTACTCAGTTAGAACCCAGGAAAGCATCGAGAATACAGCGCTTAACACACTTCGGTGCAAGGGTGAAAACCCAACTATATTAATTAAACTGCCTCTAGCCATCAGGCTAGCTCGGTGGTCTGGTGGTCAGACATCTGCTCTAGCAATGCAAAGGTCGTGGGTTCGAATCCCACCCGAGTGACTTGCCTGTGGATTTTTTTCCACAGAACTCAGGAAAGTACAGAGTATACAGTGCTTTAAAAACCCAAATATATCTACTCAATGTAAATATTGACTAGTCAAAATAATTGCTTGATTTGTTATCAATTACAACAAACAAAAATGATGAAAACCAAGAATCAGAAAAGTTCCTACCTGCTATAAAACGTCCAATCTTGTCTTTAAGGTGTAGGGTCTCCCTTCTCCTCCTGAAGGCACCTTTGAGACCAAAGAGAGAATAATGATAGTACATTTCTGACATGATTTTTTTTTTTAAATTATCTTTTAATAGATGCATTAAAGTGTCATTTTTAAAGAATAGTCAATACTTTAAAAGCACAAAAGCCATGAGGCTTCTACTTTGCAGTTTCTTAAAACCATTCAATGGAACTGGAAGTGCAGACGAGCGGACGACACAGTGCATTATGTTTTACATTTCATAGAGAAAAAAAATTGTTTTCAAAATACCTAAGAGAACGTTTTCACACTGCATTGTTCAACAAGCTTGAACAGAACTTTAACTTTATTTTTATTATTTTTTCGGCATCTCAAAAAGTACAAACGAAATACAGAAAGAACAAACCAATACTAAAAGCCAATGCACATGCCTGGAATTAAAAAAGTTAACTAAATAACTGTGACTCAAAAGCCTTCAACTCTGATGCCACTGGCTACAAACGCACATGAAAATCCACAATTGAAGAACAACATACAGTAGGAAGACAGTTGTTAAATTAACATGTCTTTCCCTTATCGCTGAACCAAATTAAGGAAAACTACACCACAATAGTAATAAAATCACTGTAGCTATTGGTAACTTGGGTGCACAACCTGTCTTAGTACACAGAACCTAGAACAGCTTAATGTCCCATCCAAAAGAAACATCAACGTTGGCATATCCAACAAGCCAGATAGGGATTCTAACCCACATTCTGTAACTGAGTAGGGACAGTCAGGTTGTATCTTGCCTCGCCTTCCACCTCTAGGACCCTGGTTCAAATCCCACAGGGGGAACTATGTGCATTGGGCCTGATTGTGTGGGTTTTGCCTGGAATAATTCTCAGGGGTTTTCCTCCCACATATAAACTGAAACTTCCTTCCTTGTCTTCTCTCCACGGGGTTCTTAGCTAGTATAGTGATTAAGTTTGCTTTTCTGAGAGTTCACAACCACAATTAATAAACAAAATGAAATAAAATGAAACTGAAAATCAATCATGGATCAAAAGAGGTCTCTACCACAACACTTGAGTCCTAATGTTTTTCATGCAATTGATGTGAGAATCAATATTGTACTGTGAAGTTTCTAGCATTCCCAGAGTGTTTGGGTTAAACAAGACAAGCTTACCTGGTACACAGATATAGTCATTGGAACTGTAGAAGCAGTTTTCATTACTCCTGCATGGTCGAGTCTGGCATGGGTTCAGAACAGGTGCTGTACAAAAAAAAGTCAAATATTATACAAAGTCTGAGAATACTTCTTCCTTAATTACACAGATGACAAAGTCTGAGAATACTTCTACCTTTATTAAACAGATGCCATTTATTGCAATGACATATTGCTTAACACATTGGGGAAACACCCCACTTTCTTAACTTAAGCCACCACTATGTTGGCATGAGATGAACCTGCTACCCAGGTTTTTTTCTCAAAAATCTTCCCAAAGAGAAATTGGATTATCCTTTGAAAAAAAGATCTAGAACAAGAAAATAGTATTTCATATGAACGTAAGTAATAAACTGACCGGGTACACCTAAAATATTTTTTGAATGACAAAGAAAACATTAGTATAGTGGTACTTGATAAAAAGTTGCATCCCATTAAGGTGATCCCTCTCCTGCCACTAACCAGGTCGTATCGTAAACTTGGGTGTGATCCCTGGTTATGCAGCAGTTACAGGTTAAGTGGCTTTTTACTGGCTCCCCGCACAAAGATACTGACAATATAGGGAGACCGCCAACATTAGGGCTAGAAATCCCACTTGAAGAGCGCCGGCATGTTAATCTGGATGTCGCAGGTTCAAGTCCCACTCCAGTCAATTTTCTTTGTTTAACCCAAAATAAATGTGAACTTACTTGACAGAGTGATAGTGAATTCACAGGTTGCCACATTGCCTGCTGCATCAGTGAAGTTATACATAACCGGCGTGACGCCTTCCTCAAACACATCTCCAGAGTCTTTGTTACTAGTCTGAACGGCCTGCTCCCCGGAGTTGTCGATGGATGACGGTGTATTCCACATGACAATCATAAACCTATTGCCGGCAGGGATCACAAAGGCCTGACTGGACGGGCAGTTGATGATGCTTGGTGGTAAAGTGTCCGCTACAATAAAAACAATTAATATCAGGTCAAATCTAATCAATTTGTGAAATCAAACTACAATCAAAGAAAAGTCAATATCAGGTCAAATCTAAATAACTGCTGAAATCAAACTTCAATCATGATAAAGTCACTAGGCCCACAATACTCAAGTCACAAGATTGAAACCCAACATGATGGTGTATGGCTTTATTTATTGCTTTGCCCTACACCAGTGAAAGGTAATCTACTACAGCGATTTTCCGAACATTGCAGATAATAGTTTGAGGTTCTTCTTACTTAAATTTTCTTGACCATCTTAAAGAGAAAAAAGGGAACAAAACTAGAAGTTCCAGAGAGTTTCTGATCCTTACCTTCTCTAACCACAATGATATAAAATGAGCACATCTCCTGATTGTTGCGACCATCAGTGAATGTATACGTCACTCTCGTTGCTCCTTCAGGGAATGAATCCCCAGGGGTGTGAGTCTTACTGATAGAGGGCGCTTCTCCTGATTCGTCCATGGCGGATGGCTCCGTCCATCTACCAACAATGTTAGGCTGTTGTAATGGGAGTTCTAGAGTCATGTTGGATGGACAACCAGTAATGGCTGGTGGGACATCATCCACTAAAGGAAACAAAATATCAATCACCATTAACACATTTTCTAAGGTTGTTAAAACAGATTTTGTTTTCTCGTTCCCAATCACAAGTTTGATTATTACTAACAAAATTGTTGAAAATTTGTCTTAAAACAATCTCCAATCCATCATCAAATTACAATCCTGAACTCTGCTGAAAACCCCCCCACATATACTGCTATCATTGAAGTAAAACAATGGAAATGCAAAAAAACGTCTGCACAATGCACAATGAGGGATCTTCTTGTGACCTTAGTGAGGGCGCTGTTTAAGCTTGTGGCGCTCCATGCAAGGGGTTTATTGATGCTTTGTATGAAGCAAATTCAAAGAGAGGTTAGTAGTTGTAATCAACAGGGATGTGATAGACTGTTGAAAAAAATATGAACTCTGAGCGCAAGGTATGAAAGCTTGCGAGCTCGAAAAATGCGAGCATGAAGCCCACAAATAAAAATTATTTTTAATTTTTAATGAAATTGATCTTAAGTAAAAAAAAAATAAATAAAAAAAAACTTAATTGATAAAAAAAAAATGGTGGGGGGGCAAAAAAAAACAGGATTTATTTTTTTGGAGGGGCAAAAAACAGATTTCCAGTTAAAAACAGAGAAATCACATCCCAGAATCAATTGTGATTTTTAGTATTCTTGAGGATATAATAAGTAAACACATGGATAGCTTAGATGTTGAAAAAAATAATGGAATGGAAAGAAGGATAAATCATTGCCTCTCAGCGTAAATCTGTATGGACATTTCTTTCAAGTCATGTATGGGATTGATGTAATTAAAAAGATTAAATACTAGTTTCAGTCTAAAAAGGCAATATTTCAGTCTTGAAATACAGTCAGAGAAATAGCACTTTAAGAATCCCAAATCACTGTTGATTATTTCGATTGATGCAATTGAAATAAGACTGATATGAAGTTGCACAAGCAACTTGGAAAACCCCCCAACATGTTTTCAGTGAAAGAAAAGAAGAACAAATCACAGGTTTGTTACACGGTATGCATGTTAAACTATTATAAACAAAAACAACTATGCAACTTTCCTTTACAAAAATACTTGTTTCAGCACTTCAAATATACCAATGTAAAGAGAATGTAAAATTTCCTGTTCCATAGGGACGCAGATAATGCACATTCAGCAACAGAAGAAGTCACAGTTCAGAAAAGAGAGTTAGTAGAAAACCATGACTTGGTGGTTTTATAGGAAGTAAATGAGGAATCAAGCTTTAGGACAAGACACAAATGGAACAGTCCTAAGTGAAGATTAGTCTAAACAACCATGTCCCTCTAGATAATCACAAAACAAATAATAAATTATGAGTTGAAACTAAATCTTCCTGAACAAATAGATTTTGTAGAAAGATCGACGTACCTGAATTGACAGTGACAACAAACGAGCAGTTGGCTTGGTTATCTGCTTGGTCACTGTAGGTGTACGTAACAGTGGTCTCCCCAAGTGGGAACTTAGACCCTGGGGCATGAGTCTGAACTAATGTAGGCTCAACACCAGAGTCATCAATGGCAGAGGGTTCAGCCCAGATTGTAGATGCCCCCTCGTCAACCTCGGATAGCAGCAGGGAAACGTTGATGCTCTCCGGACAAGCAAATACCATTGGGGGCAAATCAACTAAGAAACAGAGGGTTGGAAAAAAAAAAATTGTCACCAGGAAATCAATGTCCAACTTTTAAAAATTAGTCAATCATAAAATATAGAGGATACTGCTTGTTTAGTAAATTTGAAATGGAATTCATAATTTGATGTGTTCGGTAGGTGTACATCTCAACTTTATCAAATAAGGCTAGAATAGGTACATTTTCTTGGCCTTTCCATGATGGATTTGGGCGACAGACAGATCAAACACATCAGATTCTACTGGCAATGCTAGATGTTTGTTGAAAACATGACACAATTTTAGCGATTGTGTAAACATCTTTGTGCTTGTTTTTTGCAGTTTGGTTTTCAGGCCCAATTTCAGACAGACTGATTAACAGCTGATTTTGTGCTTACTGTGTGTGGTACTATTGAAAGCACAGGAAATGGCACGCTAGCCTTCAAGTGCTTACAATAAACAAATGACCGCCTTATATGCTTGCTAAAAGGAAAGGTATACGTTTCGTTTGGTAATCACTCTTAAAATTAATGGCAACGAAAAGTTATTGGTTAGAAGTACAGCAGCTTTCTCTAGTATAATGCATTTTGAGAAATTTATAGTCAGAAACGTTTCTCAGATTGTGCATTCCTATTGGGGAGTATTCTCCCTGCGTGGACATATGCGTTCTGGATTTTCAGCGATTTCTCAAAAACGCAACCATCTTTTGAAATAAACTTTTCACAGGTTAGTTATATTTTCTATATCTTCATTTATATAGGATTAAAACAATCAAATGGTAAAAAACCCCACAGAGGTATACTTTGCCTTTACGCAAATTTTTCAGCTTTAGTTAGCACGGAAATTTGCTTACTGTTAAGCAATGGTATGAAATTGGCCCCTTTTGGTTGCAGGTGCAAAACTTGACCGATCCATTAGGTCCCCCCCCTACTGTCTTATTCAAAATTTACAAAATGAAGATCCAAACCAACCTGGTGTTGTTTTGACAAAGAAGACACAGTTAGCTTGATTGCCAGCTGCATCAGTGAAGGTGTAGACTACTGTGGTAGTGTTTCCACTAACTGTACTTCCTGGCTCAAGTGAGTTAGTCACGGTTGGTTCTTCCCCAGAGTTATCCACCGCTGTAGGCTCGTCCCAGGTGGCTTCATTTACCCCAGGAGGTAGGACAACCGTGGATGGGCAACCACTGATCTCAGGTGGTACATCATCTATAGTTTTGATGTAAAATAATATAAATAATAATATTTTTATATAGCGCATTTTTATATAGCGCATTTCACCATGAGGTCCCTATGCACTGTAAAGGGAAATCAACAAGTGTACACAGTAAACAGATATGTTTTCGCACAGGTTTTGAATTGTTCTGAGGTCTCAGCCTGTTTAAACAAAAACAGCAACTCATAAATCCTATCTGCTCCAACCTCTGAAAGACACACTTCTACCATCAAGTCAATGGACACCATTTCATTGCTCATTAACTCTTCCAATCAGTGCTCGATTTTGTCCACCTTTTGAACTTAAAATTCCCAGCTTTTTGAGGTTTTCTGAAGTTCTGAATAAAGAAAGTCTTTCTCACCAAACAAAGTGTATGTTGCTGGATTGTGTTGCCTTGGTACATCTCAAAGTCAATAATATTTCATGTCATACATGTAAGATACGTTTAATGACACTTTTTGCGTAAATTGTACATGCAGATTCCAGACCTTTTTTCTGTTGTTGAACAAGTTTGGCATACAAGAATGGACATGCTGCCACCATTGTCGTCATTTTATTCGGCTCAATGTGAGGTAAGTCTGAGCATTCCAAGATTTCTACAAACAGTTGTAGATTTTTGGTCGTGGCTCACAGCCGATGTTCTGCAAACCATGGCGAGTGCCTAGTCGATTTTCTCAAACGCCAAAATCAAACTCCAGACCTTATTATGAGAACCTTTGTTGTCTTTCCTCTCTCAAATCAGGGTGTCATTGTGGCAATGATATTTTCAAAGGAAAACGATTACTCATTACGAGAAAGCTCCATTAAAGAAAGAGGCCTGAGTATTTACCACAAGTCTTGCCTGTTATCTCCTGGAATTCCTTGTCCAAACAGTGGACTCTAATCTATAAGTGGATCTTCATGCACAGTATATGAAAAAATTTTGTGGGTTTTGACATCATTTTGAAATCTGAGGAGTGGAAACCGAGTTCCATGTTGTATTTATTAAAAAAGGAAACACCAGCCAGTTATATTGCTGACTGCACCCAGGGAGGTTAACTGCTCATCCATGAAGTTTGTAGATTCAACAAGTAATGGCAATATAAACACACCCTCTCTGAAAAGGATGGATACTTTCCAAGTTTTTTCAGCCAAAACTCGGAAACGCTTTAATGGAGCATGGAAATTTGTTTTTGAAAAGTAGGAAAATTACACATGATGCATAAGTACCAACCTCCAAGACGGATAACTAAGAACACACAATTGGCTTGATTGCCCTGAGCATCAGTGAATGTATATGTCACCATGGTGATCTCATCTAAGAATGTAGATCCTGGGGTATGGGATCTAATGATATTAGTCACTGGACCGGCATTGTCTGTTGCTGTAGGCTCAGACCAACTAGCGGTGCTGCTACCGTAAGGGATGCTCACATTTGACGGGCAGTTCATCACAACTGGAGCAGTTCTATCTGTGATGGAAGAGAAAAACAATATCAAAAGACGAATGTTTCCTTGAAGCTGAACTTTCTTTTCAGATTGACTGTACAACACAACCACGCAGCTTAAACATAGAAATTGTGTGGAGGACTCACAGTCGGCATCAACTTTCAATTTAGGATCTTGTGACCAGACGTTTCTTCTATTTGCTGCAATCCTTTGTTAACTTCACAGGAGCCTTGGTGTCCAGGAACTTTCCATTGTCTTAACTCTTTCGCTACGGCGAGCCGCTCACAGAAATGTCCCGTTCCCTACGGAAAGCTGCTCACAGCGGCTCGTTGACATCAGTGTAGACAATTCAGGGCATTCATGGCACACGTTATGGGGATTCCTGAGTTATCTACACTGACGTCAACGAGCCGCTGTGAGCGGCTTTCCGTAGGGAACGGGACATTTCTGTGAGCCACAGAATTTGTTTTTTCTGTGAGCCACAGAAAAGCCACATTTTTGGAAACTTACTGTGCACTGCTTTACCTTCATTTCCGTGTTTTTGCTGAATTTCCAGAAATTAATTACGTACAAACGCACGAAATTCAAAAATGAAATTCCAGAGCGAAGAAGTTAAAAAGCCTTGTATGCCTGATATGGTGCTCACTGGTTTACCTGGGTTCAATTTCGCAGCAGAACTAAACAAACAAGTGAACACTGTTTGTGTTTTGAGCACCTGAAAATGTTTTTGTATAATTGGTTCAAGCATCGACCATGCAACTTAATGGCAGAATATACTGTTGATATTTGTCACAGACCAGACCCTCACTCGGTGTATCTCAACATATGCAAAAAATAACAAACCTGTTAAAATTTGGTCTCAATTGGTCATTGAAGTTGCAATAAAATAATGAAAGAAAAGTACCTAACCTTCTTGCATAGAATTGTGTGGTTTCAGATGGCTGAAAGCCTGTTGCCTTTCTGAGATTCAATATTTGTTGTTGAAAACTACCTTTTTTTCTAAAACTACATTCAAAGGGCGTCATTACTGACAATGTTTTATAATGTCAACAGCTCTCCAGTGGTCTTTACCAAGTGAGTTTGTATGTACCAAAGGTATACCCTCACTTTCAGGGTGTCATAGACCAATTACTCCAACAGCTATGGTCATTTGAATAAAGAATTCTCTGCAACTTTGCAGCCACCAAATCAGGGAATATCAGCAAAAAGTTGACAGTAGTTTACATACCAAGGGTGACAACCACAACAAATGCGCAGTTAGCCTGGTTCCCTGCATCATCAATGAATGTGTACGATACAGTAGTATTTCCTTCAGGAAAGTCGGTTCCCGGCTCATGAGACTTGATGAGGGTAGGAAGGTTGCCAGAATTATCAGTAGCTGTTGGTTCTGTCCAGTTAGCAACAGTCATACCAAGAGGTAGTATGACATCTGATGGACAGTCACTAACTACTGGAGGTAGTGTATCTGGGGAAATAACAGAGGTTCAACTGATCAAAAGGAATGCGAGAAAGAAAGTGTGAAACAATTTAGTTTCCACAGCACACATCTACATTTCTCCTTACAATTTCATTGGAGCAGGAAGATATAATATAAACTGGAAAGACACTGACTATTTTCAAGTTCATTCCAGTACCAACTCTTAAGAGAAATATTTCCATCTAAAATATTGTCAAGAAATAGAGGAAAGAGCATTTGAAGACCTGTCAAAATCACTTGTGCTTATTCACAATGTTTCTCACAATGTTTTATACTATCAACAGCTCTCTATTGCTGATTACCAAGTAAGTTTTTATGCTAACAATTATTTTGAGTAATTACCAATAGTGTCCACTGCCTTTAAGTGTGGATACTGGTCTTTGACAATTACCAAATCGACACATGTGCTTTAAGTAAGAGAGCTCTTTCCTAAAAGTTAGCAAGCTGTCAGTGAAGTAGTACCCCTGGTTTGAATCCAAACAGGGGGTACTATGTGGATTGGGTTTTCAGTCCCTGTCTAGATGCATGGGGTTCCCCTTGAATAATTCTCTGGAGTTTTCCTCCCACATCTAAAACTGAAACTTCCTTCATTATCTTCTCTCTATGGGGTCCTTAGCTAGTATAGTGATTAAGTTCACTTTTCTGAGAGTCCATGGCTTCACAACCAGAATTAATAAATGAAATGACAAAAAACTCAAAACAAAACAATATCGCTGCACCAACACTATACATAGAAGTTGCACACATATTGTAATAAGTATCTTTACCACTAATACCACTGAACCTACCAAGTGTAACAACCACAGTAAATTCACAGTTGGCCTGGTTCCCTGCACCATCAAAGAAAATGTATGATACAGTAGTGTTTCCCTCAGCAAAAGTAGTTCCTGGCTCATGAGACTTGATGACGATAGGAAGGTTGCCAGAATTATCAGTAGCTGTTGGTTCTGTCCAGTCAGCAACAGTCATACCAAGAGGTAGTATGACATCTGAAGGACAGTCGCTAATGACTGGAGGTAGAGTATCTGGGGAAATAACAGAAATTCAACTCAATGTATAAGTGCAGTAAATTTTCTATTAATCTTAAACAGCAAAGACACAACGTTCAATTTTGAGTAACTGGCTTTCGCAGATCTACTTTGAAAACAAAATACCAAACCTACCGAATGTAACAACCACAATAAATGTGCAGTTAGCCTGGTTCCCTGCATCATCAATGAATAAGTAGGATACAGTAGTGCTTCCCTCAGCAAAGGTGGTTCCCGGCTCATGAGACTTGATGACAATAGGAAGGTTGTCGGAATTATCAGTAGCTGTTGGTTCTGTCCAGTTAGCAACAGTCATACCAAGAGGTAGTATGACATCTGACGGACAGTCGCTAATGACTGGAGGAAGAGTATCTGGGGGAAATAACAGAAATTCAACTCAATATAATAAGTGCAGTACATCTATCTTAAGCAGAAAAGACACAATGATAAATTTTGATTAACTGTCTTTCACAAAACTACTTTGAGAACAACAAACAAAACCTACCGAATGTAACAACCACAATAAATGTGCAGTTAGCCTGGTTTCCTGCATCATCAATGAATGTGTACGATACAGTAGTGTTTCCCTCAGCAAAGTTGGTTCCCGGCTCATGTGACTTGATGACGATAGGAAGGTTGCCAGAATTATCTGTGGCTGTTGGTTCTGTCCAGTCAGCAACAGTCATACCAAGAGGTAGTATGACATCTGATGGACAGTCGCTAATGACTGGAGGCAGAGCATCTGGAGACAGAAAAGAGATACAACTCATTGCAAAAAGTGCAGTGTATATATCTTAAGGCACGCAGCCCAAATAGAGACGGTACGGCAACCGTTCAACGGTTGCCCAAAACGGTTAATTTTTTTAGCTTCAACCATTTGGGAATCTGAAAGCAACCGTTTCACACCTTGTATCACGTCTTAAGAAGCAAGATCGGACAAAAGAACTGGTCTGGACATCAAGGCACGGCTGCCGCTAATATGGTACTAATCCGTTACTAATCCTCCACAGCTGTGGATGTCCAGAACAATGGTTGACGTTTGGTGCAAAGCCATGATTTGTGCTTTTATTTGTTTAAATAAATATTGTCGTTTTAAAAATCTCAGAACTCTCTCATTCTGCGATCTTGGCCTGTATTTTCAGAACTGCGCACTACAAATAACGCACAACGAACATATGAATTTCCGGCCCGAATCTTCAGCTCTTGGGTTTCCACTAGCAACCGTTTTTTTCATGTTCTTCTACGGAACGCACAAGGGCCAAGTTCGCGCAAGGACTATCATTGACCATAGTTTGACTAAGTTAGCCCAAACTCTGTATATGGGACGATAGTTGTACTACGCAAGTTGACTACTTTGAACCAGACTACAGGGCATGGTCGCATCGCTGGTTATCAAAAGTCGTTGTCATAGCCCAGTGCAGAGTGGACCAGTTTAAGAAAATGATAACATACGTCAAGTCAGCGGTCGCATTGACATGACATGAATAGAGTCGTTTGCACTGCAACTGCTGTGTGCATGCTCTACGTACGTCACTAAACAACCAATAGTTAACCATTGGTCCTTGCGCAAACTCGGCCAAGAATTTCACTGCCGCCAAGTAGACAGATACCAAGGGCCTTTCTAAAACCTCGGCTTGGGCTCAGTAATTATTTTTTTTGCTACAGCGTGCATTAGTTGTACGCGGTGGTTCGAACATCAGACGGAGCCTGGAGCCGGAGCCCAAGTCGAGGTTTGAGAAAAGCCCCAAGTTCGTACCCCGCCCCCCAAATGGCTGATAATACGTGGAATTGATCGCAATGCGTCTTCATTGCTCGTGACGATGATGGCATTGACCAATGGCGGTGGCGCTGGGGTTGATTGCAGCAATAAGTTATGATCTCAGGCCACACTTGGTTGTTTTTATAATTTAAAGTAAAATGTATAACAACATTTGGCAAGCACTTTGGAAATAACTAAACAGACAGCGGTCGTACAAGGTTTGTGTGTTTTAATTTTGAAGGTCATAATATTAGTCAGGGCTCCTTCAACAGCAGCTATAATCCCAATACAATGGACGGTAATCCGATTATAGCCCCTTTGTTCTGACTCCGGAGGACTGGATAAGCTGAGCGCACTGAAGCGTTACACAAACATCCTCCCAACCCTTTGAAAAATGCTTTTGAACGGTTTGAACCTTGAACCATTTGGCAACTGTCGAACGGTTGCCGACCGCGCGCCTAAGCAGAAAAGACACAATGATAACTTTTGAGTAATGAGCTTTTACAGATCTGCTTTGAAAACAACAAACCAAACCTACCGAATGTAACAACCACCATAAATGTGCAGTTTGCCTGGTTCCCTGCACCATCAATGAAAATGTATGATACAGTAGTGTTTCCCTCAGCAAAAGCAGTTCCCGGCTCATATGACTTGATGACGATAGGAAGGTCACCAGAATTATCAGTAGCTGTTGGTTCTGTCCAGTTAGCAACAGTCATACCAAGAGGTAGTATGACATCTGATGGACAGTCACTAATGACTGGAGGAAGAGTATCTGGAGAAAGAAAAGAGATACAACTCAATGCAAGAGATGTCGGTAATCAACCTTTTAAAAGCAGCAAAGACACAATGTTCAATTTTGAGTAAACAACTTTTTCGCAGAATTTTGAGGAACAAGCTATAACAGATCTACTTTGAAAAAAAAACCAAACAAACACAACTTACCAAATGTAACAACCACAAAAAATGTGCAATTAGCCTGGTTCCCTGCATCATCAACAAAGAAGTACAATACAGTAGTGTTTCCTTCAGCAAAGTTGGTTCCCGGCTCATGAGACTTGTAGACGGTAGGAAGGTTGCCGGAATTATCAGTAGCTGTTGGTTCTGTCCAGTTAGCAACAGTCATACCAAGAGGTAGTATGACTTCTGATGGACAGTCACTAATGACTGGAGGTAGAGTATCTGGGGGAAATAACAGAAATTCAACTCAATGCAAGAAGTGTAGTTCATCAATCTTTTAAAAGCAGCAAAGACCTATGTTCAATTTTGAGTAAAAGACCTTTCGCAAGATCTACTTTGAAAAACCCAAACAAAACCTACCGAATGTAACAACCACAATAAATGTGCAGTTAGCCAAGTTCCCTGCACCATCAAAGAATAAGTAGGATACAGAAGTATTTCCCTCAGCAAAAGTAGTTCCTGGCTCATGAGACTTGAAAACGGTAGGAAGGTTATCAGAATTATCAGTGGCTGTTGGTTCTGTCCAGTTAGTGACAGTCATACCAAGAGGTAGTATGACATCTGATGGACAGTCACTAATGACTGGAGGTAGAGTATCTGGAGACAGAAAAGAGATACAACTCATTGCAAAAAGTGCAGTACATCTATCTTAAGCAGAGAAGACACAATGATAAATTTTGAAGAACAAGTTTTCACAGATCTACTTTGAAAAACCCAAACAAAACCTACCGAATGTAACAACCACAATAAATTCACAGCTAGCCTGGTTCCCTGCATCATCAATGAATGTGTATGATACAGTAGTGTTTCCCTCGGCAAAGTTGGTTCCCTGCTCATGCGACTTGATGCCAAGAGGAAGGTTGCCAGAATTATCAGTAGCTGTTGGTTCTGTCCAGTCAGCAACAGTCATACCAAGAGGTAGTATGACATCTGATGGACAGTCGCTAATGACCGGAGGTAGAGTATCTGGGGGAAATAACAGAGTTCAAATCATTATGGCTTTTCAATCTTGGGATAGAATAAACAGTTAGAAAATATGTTTTGAGAACAACTCTTACAGATTTATTTTTTCAAAAAGGAAACTTCACCTACCGAGTGTAACAACAACCATAAATGAACACACTGCCTGGTTCCCAGCACCATCAATAAACCTGTATGTGACAGTAGTGTTACCATCAGGGAAGCTGGATCCTGGCTCATGCGATTTGATGACCAAAGGAGCGTCACCGGTATCATCAAGAGCTGTAGGCTCCACCCAGTTAGCAATGGTTTCATCAAGAGGTAATAGTACGTCTGAAGGACAATCACTTACTGATGGTGGTCGGTTATCTGGGAAGTTATAACAAATTGAAAACTTGGTTGTTTTGTTCCTCTGTACAGTATTGTCTGTTAGTTTAAATTAGGTACTGCCCATGAAGTCAACAAACAAACCTTTTAAAATATCAATCCAACCCGCATTCTGTAAATTAGAAACACCAAAGCTAGCCTTAAAATCTGGTGTCACACCTCAAGGCTCGTGAATAACGCAAGATACCAGCCTTGAGCGCCTGGCAGGATCTCGCCGGATGTACCTTCGACCTCACATTCAGTTCACACGAAGTATTGTAGTCAATTCACAAGTACATGTGTACATCAAACAACATAACATGATGGAAAGTTTATGCACACCCTGGATGCAGACGACCGATCAAATTGGACCAATCAAAACACAGATATGGAAAGCTTACATTACAGCAGTTATCCAATGATGGTATCCAATGAAATAATTGGGGCTGTAAAACCTTTGCCTGTCTTTATCCTTGCGAATAAAGACAGGGCACCAGTCTACACCAGAGCGTGAGTTCAGGGGTCGATTTCACAAAACTCTTCCTAACTTAGGACTAGTCCTAGGCAATGCTAAGAGATAGGACCAGTCCTAAGTTAGGACCAGTACTTAGGACTGGTCCTATCTCTTAGCATTGCCTAGGACTAATCCTAAGTTAGGAAGAGTTTTGTAAAATCGACCCCAGTGCACTTGAATACTCAACTACGACAGGCCAATGTTAAAATGATATGATCTACCTACCGAGTATGACAACTAGAAATGAGCACACTGCTTCATTCCCGGCACCATCAGTAAATGTGTACGTCACAATACTTCCTTCCGAGAAGTTGGTTCCCGGCTCATGAGACTTGACGACAGTAGGAAGGTTGCCAGAATTATCAGTAGCTGTTGGTTCTGTCCAGTTAGCAACAGTCATACCATGAGGTAGTATGACATCTGATGGACAGTCACTAATGACTGGAGGAAGAGTATCTGGGGGAAATAACAGAGATTCAAATCAAGAAGTGTGGTACATCAATTCTTAAACAGCAAAGACAAATGTTTCTTTCTGAGTAACTGGCTTTCACAGGTTTACTTC
This sequence comes from Evasterias troschelii, assembly GCA_032357145.1. Lineage (NCBI taxonomy): Eukaryota > Metazoa > Echinodermata > Asteroidea > Forcipulatida > Asteriidae > Evasterias > Evasterias troschelii. The sequence continues at coordinate 7,590,243 of JAUELU010000053.1, read as the reverse complement.
CAAAACAATAACCAAACCTACCGAATTAAACAACCACCATAAATTCACAGTTGGCCTGGGGTCGATTTCACAAAACTCTTCCTAACTTAGGACTAGCCCTAGGCAATGCTAAGAGATAGGACTAGTCTTAAGTTAGGACCAGTAACTTAAGACTAGTCCTATCTCTTAGCATTG
>JAUELU010000053.1:7244400-7264118 GCA_032357145.1 Evasterias troschelii | reverse complement strand
ATCAAATTTCCATTGTACAAGTTTTACAATTGGGATGTCACTGAATAGAGAATAATATTATGGATGACGTTAGATTCAAATGGCTTCGAGACAAGGTCTACGGCGCCCTTGGTATCGAAGCCGGAATTGCCTGATCTGCCTGATCTGCCGGATAAGTCAGGATTTGGCAGCAATGGATCGTAAGTTACCCTGTGCTGTATAGTTTTTAATAACCTGGATGAGGGAGAGGAAATTTATTTCAAAGAAGTGCCCTGCTGACTTTTTTTGTCAGTTTATGCTCTATGTCTTATGGGGATTTTGAACTGTCTAAACTGTTACTGACACTAGGTCGAAGATGGCAAGTAGCCAGGATATTAAAATGAAAAAAAAATCAGACTGCTAGAGGAAATGCAAAAATGAAGGGGAAAAAACCTTCAAAGTCTGGAGAGAGCGAAAATCAAAGCAATGATGAAGGAAAATGTGGCAAATGTGACGAACCAGTACAAGAAACTGTAAAGGCAGTTAGCTGTGACATCTGCAAACTGTGGTACCATCAGAAATGCGGGGAGGTGTCAGATGAACTATACAGTATTATTGAAAAATATGGAAACCAAGGAAGTGAGAAGATACCATGGCACTGTAAGGTGTGTAGAAGATATGCAAAAGCCATAATGGGTGAACTAACGGACTTGAAGAGACGTCAAGACAAACTGGAAAACCAAATGAGAGAAATGGAAAACCAAATAAAAAAAGGTGAATCAGATGAACAAACAACGGAAAATATGCAGGAGCTGATCAAGGAAACAATGGAGCAAGAGAGGAGAAAATTCAACATCATCATAAAAAACCTCCCGGATATAGACAGCACAACAACGCAGGAGGAGCTGGGGCAGGTAGTTACAGACTTTGTTTCCAAGCGTCTTGGAGTAGAGAGGGAGCAGGTGGCAGAGCCAGAGATATGTATTATCAAACGAAAATGGGAAACCTGATTAAACTCCAATTGAAAGACAAAGAAGCAAAAAGAACAGCTTTAATAAATGCCAAAAAACTGAAAGATGATGAAGAATACAAAGATGTGTGCGTAAGCCCTGACCTGACGTACAGACAAAGAGAGCAGGAGAGAGAACTGAGAAAGGAAATCTCAAAAAGAAGACTGAAAGGAGAAAAAAACTTGATAATACGCAAAGGAAAGATTGTGCAAATAATGCACAATCCTTAAAGGCAAAGAAGTCAGTAAAAAGAAGAAGAAATGTAAATAGTGTAAATAACATTGCTTGTACAGATAGGGAAGCAAGAAGCCAACCCAAGAAAATAAAAGAAGGATTAACTACAGTATACCACAGGAACCAAGAAGGTTCACCACAAAAGGATAAAGTAAAGGAAGAGCAGTTGCCAAAAATTACCAAAGAAGAAATAAAATGTATGTTTCTTAATGCAAGAAATATTGTACAAAAGTTAGATGAACTGAAATGTCGAGTCTTGGAAGAAAATCCAGACATAATAGGCATAGTTGAGACGTGGCAGAGATACAAATTAATGGTAATCAAACATTTCGTAAAGATAGGAAAGACAGACAGGGAGGTGGAGTACTACTGTATATGAAAACTGAATTGCACACTAGTGAAAGGAGAGACTTGGAGGAATATGATGAAGCATTGTGGTGTTATTTGTCTACAAATGGAGAAAAACAGAACCCAAGCAAGCTAAACATTGGAGTAGTGTACAGGAGCCCTAGTAGTCCGGAGGAGGAAGATATAAAACTACACACAACCCTTGAAAAGCTAGTGGGAGAAGAGATAATTGTCATGGGGGACTTTAATCATGCAGATATTGATTGGGACATTCTACAAGAAAATTCAAGAAGATCCCAAGCCTTTCTAGATGTGGTAGAAGACAATTTTTGGACACAACACGTGGAGGAACCGACAAGACAAAATGCAATATTAGAGTTAGTCTTCACATCAGAGAGTGGAATGGTCGAAAACTTAGAAATACAAGAGAATCTAGGAAACAGTAATCACGCTACGCTAGTTTGGATGCTGATAGGAAATGTGAAAATAAAAGGAGCATACAACAAACCAAATTTGTTCAAGGCGAATTACAACAAAATGCGAGGCGAACTGGAAGAAGTAAAGTGGGACGAGGAGTTCAAAAACAATGGAACAAAAGAGGCTAGGCAAAAATTCAAATCTAAGATACATGAGCAAATTCAAAAACATGCTCCACCAGTAAGACAGAAAAAGAGAAACAGGCCCAAGTGGACGACGAGAAAACTTATGAAAGAAATAAGAAGGAAACGTAAAGCATGGAAAATATACAAAACCCTGGGAAGGGAAAATGACTATGAACATTTCCAGCGATGCCAGAAAGCAGTTAAAAAAGAGGTCAAGAAGGCAAAGTACAACTTCGAAAAGGAACTTGCAGAAAATATAAAGGAAGACACTAAGAGTTTCTACGCATACGTAAAGACCAAACAGAAATGTAAAGAGACAGTGGGACCCTTAAAGACAAATGGGGAAGATGTTGCACCAGGAAGGGAGACAGCCGAAACCCTAAACAACTTTTTTATGTCAGTTTTCAAATCAGAAGATGACGAGGTGCCAAAACCAATAAGAGTATTTCAAGGAGAAGATAATGTGCAACTAGGGAAAGTGAAAGTAACAAAAGAAATCGTCATGGAAAAACTGGAGAAATTAAACACAGAGAAAGCAGGAAGACAGATAACATCCCACCCAAATTACTGAAGGAATTGGCAAATCAAATATGTGTACCCATCACAACGATATACCAAAAATCAGTCAAGGAAGGGGTTATTCCAGAAGACTGGAGGAAAGCCAACATAGTGCCATTATTCAAGAAAGGGAGTAAAGCAGAGCCTGGGAACTACACACCAGTCAGCTTGACATCAACAGTGGGGAAGATGCTGGAATCAATTATTAGGGATGAAATCACTGCACACCTGGATAAACATGACCTCATCAAAGACAGCCAACATGGATTCACAAAAGGCATATCATGTACCACCAACTTACTTGAGCATATGGAACATATTACCCAGAAAATAGACCAAGGGTTACCAGTAGATGTGATATGTTTAGACTTACAAAAAGCTTTCGACATGGTACCACACAAAAGATTACTGGCAAAGATTCAAGCGCATGGGATAACGGGGGACGTATGTACGTGGATAGAAGCAGAATCAACTTGGGGCAATGTAACAAGCTCTGTCATCCAAGGATCAGTATTGGGTCCAATCTGCTTCTTGATATATATGAATGACCTAGACGATGAGGTGGAATCAAATATCAGCAAGTTCGCAGACGACACAAAAGTGACAAGGGAGATTTCAACATCATCTGACCAGGAAATTCTGCAAAGAGAATTGGATAATTTACAAGGTTGGGCATCCAAATGGTTAATGAAATTCAATGTCAAGAAATGCGGAGTGATGCACCTAGGCTTCAATAACACAAACGGAGACTACACACTGGCAGGGGAGAAATTAAAACAGTTATTAGAGGAAAAGGACTTGGGAGTTTGGGTGCAGAATTCACTCAAAGTTAGCAAGCAGTGCGCTGAAGCAGCAAAGAAAGCCGAAAAAGTACTGGGAATGATTCGACGAAACATCCAATACAGGGATAAAATAATCATGGGAAAGCTATATAAAGCCTTGGTAAGACCACACTTGGACTATTGCATAGAAGTATGGAGACCGTACCTACAAAAAGACAAGGACCTGCTTGAAAAAGTTCAACGAAGGGCAACAAAAATGGTGTTGGGTTTCAGCAATCTGGAATACCAGGAAAGAATTGAGCGGATGCACCTGATGAACCTAGAAGAGAGGAGACGGAGAGCCGATCTAATCACAACATTTAGGATAGTGAAGGGAATGGATAGGGTAAACGCAGGTGATTTTTTCGAGCTCAACAATGAATCAAGAACAAGGGGACACAACATGAAACTCAAGAAAAAGTCCTTCAGGTTAAACTCAAGAAAATTCTTCTTCTCACAAAGGGTCGTAGAAGACTGGAATAATCTCCCCCAAGAAGCAGTAGACAGCACCACACTACTGAGGTTCAAGACAAAAATTGGAAAAAACATGGGTTAATAATGGGCTTAAAAAGCCTTCTGACCCTTACCACACACCAGACCGACCACTTGGATCTGATGGAGGAGGTGTGTGGTATCAAGGTAAATCAAGGTAAATCAAGGTAAATTGTAATAGTAATACGGGTCATTGAGATTATGAGTCTGCTGAACTTACCTCAAAGACTGTCCGAAATTAAGACAGTAGCACTTCACTTGTTGGTACACTACTGAGAACAACTATTGCACGTGCATATGCTTACACCGCCCTGCGAAGACCTCGTGTTGGTGAGATTATCGGGACAAGTCGACTTCTTAGTTTTAGGAAGTCGTCTAAGCAAGATAAATTATCAGTATAAGTCGACTTCTTAGTTTTAGGAAGTTGTCTTAGTAAGATAAATTATCAGGATGAGTCGAATTCTTAGTTTCAGGAAGTCGTCTACGTGAGAGCAATTATCAGGATAAGTCGACTTCTTAGTTTCAGGAAGTCGCCTTCGTGAGATCATTTATCAGGAGAAGTCGACTTCTTAGTTTTAGGAAGTTGCTTGGTGAGGTAAACTATCATGATAAATCAACCATTTAGTTTTAGGAAGTCGTCATGGTGAGATAAACTATCAGGATTAGTTGACTTCTTAGTTTTAGGAAGTCGTCTTGGTGATATAAACTATCATGATTAGTCGACTTCTTAGTTTTAGGAAGTCGTCTTGGTGAGGTAAACTATCATGATAAATCAACCGTTTAGTTTTAGGAAGTCGTCATGGTGAGATAAACTATCAGGATAAGTTGACTTCTTAGTTTTAGGAAGTCGTCTTGGTGATATAAACTATCATGATAAGTCGACTTCTTAGTTTCAGGAAGACGTCTTGTCAACATAAATTATCAGGATAAGTAGACTTCACAGTTTTAAGAATTTGTCTTGGTGAGATAAATTATCTGGATAAATCGACCTCTTAGTTTGGAGGTCGTCTTGGCAAGATAAACTATCTTGATAAGTCAGCCTTTTAGTTTTAGGAAGTCGTCTTGGTGAGATAAACTATCACGATAAGTCGGCTTTTTCGTTTTAAAAAGTTGACTTGGCAAGATAAATTATGTCGTTATCTAGATAAGTGGCATGGCCCTCATGGAGCTCCGTACAAGTAAGCTGTTTATACGTGTAAAAAGCTTTTGGAAAAAATTACCAAAGCTGTAGTTTAACGAGGAAACACAAACATATTCAAGATTACAAATATTGAATTACATATAGAAAATGTATAACCCACAATAGCAACATTGAACTTTCTGAAAGGCTTCCTTCTTTCTTTTAACATTTTTGGTAGAAGAACGAGTGTGGAAATAAGTCCACTTTGATGGAAAAAGAAGGATTATTTCGAAGCATCATGTGGATCGAATAATCAATTGGTTCCAATCTCAGCCAATCGTTACGGGTCGTCATCGACAAATAGCGAAATACATCCGAGAAGAACTAGTGCCAAAGGGAATTACGCATTATTATGATGTTTGGCATGTTGCAAAAGGTACCCCCCAAAAAATAATTTATATTCATACAATGAAGAAAAAGTGAAATAAAATTTATCAAAGCATGTCACAAAAATTCATGAAAAGATTTTAAACACTGCACTCTTTCATAACTTTTTTCTTTTTCTTGAAGTGGACCTTTCATGACTATCCTTCATGCCCCCACCCCCTGCCCCCCCCCCCAAATTTCCACTTGTACTGTATAATCTCCCCATGCTCTTTAGTTGACATTGAAGCAAAAGATAATGATCAAACATTTTCAAATTATTTTCAACAGGACTCAAGAAAAAACTTGTCAAGGCTAGTAGTAAATTGTCAGGTTGTGATGTCATCCAGCCCTGGATACACTCAATCACGAACAACCTATATTGGGTCGCCTCATCCACAGTTGATGGTGATCCAGATCTCATGCTTGCCAAATTTGACAGCATTCACAATCACGTCTTGAACACCCACACACGATAACCCCCTGTTTCCAAGGTGTGTTCATAGGGACTTACAAGAGCGTCAGTGGTTAGTGCCAGGTAAGATATCTTTTGAAAATCATTTAATAGGTCGCTATCATCACCTGATTGTTTCCTTTTGTTCTGGGACCTTAATAGATGTAGGTGCTGCAAGATAAAGTCCTTGTAAAAAATCCAGAACACTTAATCATGGAAGAAAAGGGGTTGTTTTGATTCATCTAGCAGTCTGAGCTTAGTAGAAAATGGGCTCTAAGGGAGAACGATGAACACACTTGTTAGGCTACCCATGAAAGAACAAATAATAAAAAACTTTTCAACAAATTTTAACATCACCATTTGCTTATTTTGAAATAAAGGAACTAAACCAGCACAGGAGGTTGGGAAAATCCTTGGTGCTACTTATCTTCGGAAGGATATCAAGTTACTCTCCCCATCTATGCAGACATCGAATGTGGAGTCGTTTCATGCTGTGATCAATCATTTTGCACCCAAAATGTATGTGTTTTCATTTAGTTCCAAAGTTTGGGGATGCTTTCACTATTATAACACTTTAATCTATTCAATTAGTACAGTATTAAGGTTGTTTTATTGGTCAAAACAACCGTGTACCTCATTACTGTAAATCGATATTGTGTCTTTGTAAACCATGATATGAACTCATGACAAGACTTAGTTTTGCAATTAACTGTTACTTTAAATGGCCTAGAATAAGCTCAATTGATATACATGTACATGTATTTTGTTTCATACAGACTGTACTTGGCAGCTCTGCACTTTAATGAAAATGCTGGACGTAAACAAGCAAGGACCAGCTAAAGGTGAACTGAGGTTCAATGTTGTGTACCCAAGATCCAAGCAGGACAGCAAAGGCTACACTGGTCAGAAGTTACTTGTTAACAGCACCGACAGTAAGTCAAGTTCGAAACAGTGGTTTATAAATACCTTGAACAGTTTATCCATTCTGATTGGTTTAGAGGGGATCACATGATGTGTTCATGGAGAGAAGTTTTTAAACGTAATAATTATGTGTGGCAGCAAGCTTACATAGGTGCAAATTTACAGGTAATGCAATCAATACATACTATAATTTGTTAGTTCGCAAAACCAGAGGATGTGACGATTTGAAAATTTAAAGCAAGTTTTTAAAGATTTTCCATCATTTTAGTCCCATTGATTTGTGGCCATCATGGTATTGGAGTGCAAATTTGGCAAAATCTGCTTATCAGCATGCCGAGCATAACACCAATTCCCAAACCAGTCTCCATAGGATGTGTGCTGGATGTCACTGGCCTCTATGGTACTTGTGCCATCTCTGCCATCATGTGTAAGCTGTCATGATTTCGAGCATGTACATGTGCACCTTATATACCCAGCTGATAATTTGCTCAGCAGCATTTTAATGAGAATTTTTTGATAATTGTTTTTACTTCATGTATATTCTAAATAATTTCAGATTATGTGAAGAGAAAAATCAAGGCGGCAGTGCTCCTTTGTCAGCAAGGTGAAAAGACATCCAAGTTCAACTTACCACAGCTTGTCTGCAATCATGGCCCCCTATCAAGCACTGTAACAAGACCAGACAAGGACACTGCTGTGGAAAGGTTTGTGTCAAGGTTTAACTTATCAACTGATCCTGTTGGGAGACCTCAACCCACACCAGGCATGGAAGATGTCCCAGAATCACAGAGCAGGCCGGGAAGCATGATGGCAGGTACCGAGAGCAGAGCGAGACAACAATGGAAGAAAAGAAAAGTATTGACCCAGGAAGGTGATGATTTATCAACAGGAAAAGAGAGCACAACTGGGAAGAAGTCCAAGAAAAGACCAAAGGCCGATGATGAAAGTTCAAAGAAGGGCAAAGGGAAAAAAAGTCAGAGGAAGAAATTTGGGGAGAAGAAGGGAGGAAGTTCTGGAAGGAAATGATGGGTAATCATTATGCAAGGGGACAAAAAGTGCCACCAAAATGTGGTAAAGTAAGAATTGTCAAATATGCAAAAATAAAAATAAATATCCCTCGTTTAATTTATTAATTAAACGAAATGTAATACAATGAAATTGAAGTTTAATTTTGATTCTACCGAGTAACCACTAGCACTGAAGGACTTACGTGAGATTGCACCTGCCACCGGTATTTCGTCGTCACACTTGAGAGAGTTCTTTGTTAAAAGGAAACCTCTCCCCTATATAAGTGAGCCCCAAGATCCACACCCCAGGGCATTTTTGTAGACAATATAAATGAGCTTTTTGCAGTTCAATGGGAGGGATATTTGTAAAGACAACAGTTACCCTAAAGAGGGAGGGAGTGTAAGTCCTTCAGTGCTAGTGGTTACTCGGTAGAATCAAAATTAAACTTCAATTTCATTGTATTACATTTCGTTTAATTAGGAAATTCTACCTCATAACCACATAGCACTTCGGCCTTACGTGAGATGTTAGGAGCCACCGCAAAAAGGTCAAAGAACAAAGGGTTACATCGTAACGTATCATCTCAATGAGAAATCATATTTTATTCAGTAAAACATTGCAAACTGATCGTCCGTTTCAAATGAAACATTACTTATTATGTGAAAAGGCAAAATGACTGAGTATGCTCTCAGCAAAACAGTTATGTTCCCCTGTTTCATCAACAGGCTTATCATAAAACTTAGCAAACGTCGATGATCTCGACCATCCTGCAGCTTTCATGATTGTTTTCAGTGGTACCCGTTTTCTTGAAGCTGCACTGCATGAGGCTGCACGTGTACTGTGGGCGGTATATTTTTCCGTTCTAATACCTGCATCTGAAAGTCCTAGCTTTATCCATCTGCCTATCGTTTCTGATCCCACTGCTTTGTGGGGAGGTACATAACTTAAAAACAGTTTCTTTTCTCCACCTCTGACAGATTTAGTTTTCTCAAGATAAACTTTTAAAACGCTCATAACACACAGTAAATGATCATGAGGGTAAGCAATTAAGTTAACTTCTACATGAGGTTTACCAACTCTACTTGTTTTAGTAAGTGCCTCGATAATAAAATTAACAGAATTCGTCCTAACTTGGACTGAGTTAATGTTCATAAAAGATAAAGTCTGACAACGTTGCCCCGATGTAAGGGCAGCAAGAACTACCAGTTTCATGGTAATCTTTTTCAAAGAGAGTCCCTCATTGGGACCGAGAGATCTTAAATAGTCCAGTACCACAGTTAAATCCCATGTATGTGAGTATCGAGCCTTTGGTGGTCTCAGATTGAACACCCCTTTCATCAGTCTCTTAACCAATGGGTGAGAGCCCACCGTGATGCCATCAAGCGTTGGGATTACTGCCGACAAGGCACTTCTCGTAATGTTTAAACTGCTGTATAGGCTGCCTGACAAGAATTGTTTTGACAAGAAATCCAATACTTTTACCAAAGTTGGTCGAATCGGATGAGTTTCCGTCCGAGTGCAGAACTGAATCCATCTGCTGAGTGCAGACTTGTAACACTTCTTTGTGCCAGCCCGCCATGATGCGATGATAATTTGGGAAGCTGGTCCTGATACACCTTGCTGTCGGAGCGCCTCCCTGATAAGACACATGCCATCAACCTCAGACGGTCCCGTAGTGGATGGAGTCTATTTGAGAAGGGAAGCGAAAGCAAATCTTGTTGAAAAGGCAAGATAATGGGATTTCTGACAAGTAATTTAAGCATTGTCGGGAACCATGATTGCGTATGCCATAAAGGTGCGATCAGTATGCCGATCGCCTCATCATGCTCAATCTTAGTGAGTACTTTGTTTATTATGCTAAATGGCGGAAATGCATAAAAACAATCATATAATGACCAGTCTAAAGTGAATGCGTCTGTGTGAACAGAGGCTGGGTCAGCTCGCCATGAAACATAATGTAAACATTGGCGGTTCAGCCTAGATGCGAACAGATCCACATCAGGCTTAGGGAAGATTGTTATGATCTCCGAAAAAATTGTTGGGTTAAGTTTCCACTCCAGATCATCCCGAAATTGTCGGGATGCCGTGTCTGCCAGAATATTTTGCACACCCGGGAGGTGTGAACTGGACAGCCAAATTTTCCGTGCCATGCACCATAGCCAAATCTCTCTTGCTAAGGAATGTAGCGGTTCGGATCCCGAGCCACCAAAGTGTTTGAGGTAAGCAACCACAGTGATGTTGTCAGATTTAATGTGGATTGAAACACCGTTTTCTTCTGAGAAAAATGATTGCAATGCTAATGAGCAAGCCTTTAACTCAAGCCAATTGATGTGATGAGTGGCTTCACTTTTCGACCATCGGCCGCCTGTTGTGCGACTGTTAAAGTGTGCACCCCAGCCTAAGTTGGAAGCATCAGTTTCCATTACGTAATTAGGTTCATGTCTATGCATGGGTGCAAAAGTTGTTGGAAGTTCATTTATCCACCAATTTAGGTCACAAATACATTCTTTTGTAATGCTCATTTTTGCTTCAAAATCGTCATTATTTTCTGATAATGCCAGGTTCTTTTGGTTTTCTATTGTTCTTCTAAACAATGGCCCATACGGTACAGCTAGTTCACACGAAACCAACAGACCGATTATCCTGGCAACATCTCGAATTGTCGGAGACTGTTGGCGTAACAGTTTACGGATTGAGTAAATAATGCTCTGTACCTTTGCAGGTGGGACAGAGATAGTCATTTGATCTGAGTCTAAATGAAATCCCCAAAAAATCTATTTGTTTGGTAGGGATAAGAATTGACTTTTTGTCATTTATTGTAAATCCTAAACCATGGGTGAGAATGGTTCGGGCTCGAACATTGCAACAGCTTGAAATGTTCTTCCAAAAAGAAGAGAATCGTCCATATAGTCACACGATTCATGTCCCCTTAACCTCAGTGAGGCAACCAGTGGTTTCATTACTTTCGTAAACACACGTGGAGCACTAGCTAAACCAAATGGTAGACAGGTAAACTCGTATATCACATTGCGCCAAGTGAAACGCAAAAACTTCCTATGCTCAGTGGCTATAGGTACTGCAAAGTAAGCATCTTTAAGATCTATAGAGGCCATATAACATTGTGGCCGTATCAGTTGAATTGCAGTGCGGATAGTTTCCATTTTAAAATGAAAATACTCCACAAATTTGTTAAGCCCTTTAAGATTTATTATAGGGCGTGCCGAACCATCCTTTTTTGACCGAATGAAAATATTTGAAATAAATTCGCCTTGGACGTGATTCGTTTTTACTATTGCTCCCTTTTCAAGCATTTTAGCAATTTCAGAGGTTATAATTTCAGCCTCATGAGGTTCACACTGCAAATCCCTTGGAATGCGTGTTTGATATGGCATTTTAGTGAACTCAATATGATAGTGCCGAACAGCATCGAGCACCCATTGATCTGACGTAATATCGCGCCATTGGGCTATATGATATGCGAGTTTACCTGCCATAAGTAATTTTGCAACTTGAGTGTTCTCACATTTGTGCTCACTCACCGTTTCACTTGGTGTTACTTGGTTACGGATTGTTGCCGTGCTTCTGCTGGCTTTCTCTGTTGCCAGCGTTTTGGGCGAAAGGAGTTTCCCTGACGTGTTGGCCCGCCCTGATGAGAAAAAGTCTTGGTATTTCCTCTTTGTCTGGAGCGATCCGATTTCGGAGCGGCAGAATAATTACCACGTTGACCAAATTTTTGGCCTAACTTATTGGTTTCCTGAATATCTTTGCACTTTTGAGACAAATTGTCTCCAAACAGGAGCCCGGTTACGGGCGCTTGCGCAGAGCAAAGTGTAGAAAACTGTTGGTTTAAATCGGGCTTTATGAGTTCTCTTCTTCGGAGGTTCAACTCAGTGGTTGCATGGCCAATTATGGCCATTGCGTCCAGTAGGTTTGTTACTAAACCCTTGTGATCCAAGCTTTTATTGTTGCTCATTAGAGCCTCAATGCTAGTTACAATCGGCACCATACCTTTCAGTGTTGCCTGCTCAACCTTTTGTAACTTAATGTCCATTTACATGATTTTTTGGGGGGAGAGAAAGAGGAGTTGGAGTACATGTACAGTATTGGGGTTTTCACACTTCATGTGTAATGTGTTTTCAATACAGGCAGACACAAAACAGTTGCACTTCTTTTTTAACAAGTTGCCAGTCAACCTGTCTTACTTAGCGTTGACTGTACGTAAGAAAAATAAAGATCGCATAGAATTAGGTTTACAACACTCACTTTTAATTTACCTGTTTTCTGATTAATTACTTAAAACTGAAACTAGATAATTGAATACATGACAAGGGTTGTTATATTTTTCTTGACATTAAATATTACATGTACTTAAAAATGCTTTGTTTACATAAGGTGGTCGTTTAGTATGTCTTTATGCAAGAAGGGTAATGAGCTTATACAATTAGTTTTGGCAACATTTTCTTGTTTAGTAATTTTCAAAGACCAGTATTCTCACTTGGTGTTTCCCAACATATGCATAAAATAACAAGCCTGTGAAAATTTGGACTCAATTGGTCATTGAAGTTGCTAGAAAATGATGAAAGAAAAAACACCCTTGTTGTACAAATTAGTGTGCTGTCAGATAGGAATAAAAGGCTTCTGGCCATAAGTCTTTTATTATTTTAGTGAGAAATTACCTCTTTTTCAAAAACTACGTTACTTCAGCAGTCAGAATGTTTTATACTATCAACAGCTCTCCGTTGCTCGTTACCAAGTAAGTTTTAAGTAAATTTGTATGCTTATATTATGTTGTTTTGGGGGGTTACAGACATAACAAACTGAAGAGTGACACAATAAATATTTGGTCTAGAATATTTTATTATGAAATAAAACAGCTACATTGTTACGAAATTAAATTAAATTGCGAGAGCCGGTAGTTGTTGACGGCACCACACCCAAGACCCGACTAATGGCAAGCTGATCTCTTAAGTTGAGAACAGTCTTTGCTTATTACGTAAGAGTCGTTTAAATTGTCAGACTATACGCAAACCTGATGAGGCGCAGTAACAGAATTTAAGGAATTTAAAACACTCCACACAATTCCCACCACAACATACGCCCCCTCCAACTGAATTGGCGCCTGACAATTTAAAGCAACTAACTAATTTTTCCAAACAATAACTAATTCACTAGAATGTAGATATAAAAGAGTATCGCTCATTTCGTCTGTCGAAGATCGGCTCGGACCCCATACGGTAGATCCTTTCCACAAGGTTTAGAGGTTGCTCCACATAACTCCATTTTCTCACGCACCTCCACCACAGTCATCGCCAACCTCTCTCCCCGGTGCTCTCCTCATCAGCGAAGCTCAGTTTTCTGGTGCTTCTTCATCAGTAAAGCTCAGTTGTTAACACAGCTGTCAACTCGTAAATACCCAAAATAAACTAGACCAATACTGTTATTCTTAACAATTAACTTATAAATAAACTTAAATGGTGACGTCAACATCAACAATGCAGGGCAAAATTGTTAACACATTTTAAACTACTAGTAAACAACCAAATTATTCAAAATCAACATAGTTATTTGTTTATAAATACTTGTCAACAGCCACAATATCAGCCACCAAACTTAATATTGATCCTCATAACAAACTGATAATTTGCCATTCTTTGTGAATACTAAACAATGCCATTCAGCCTCAGACTTAAGTTACTTTACCAGTTATTCGAGCAGGGTTTTTTCTGAAATATTCCAAGGTAGTTGCATTCAAATTATCTACGGGTTCCCATGTATTATCAGACTTCGGAAAGTGTCGCCATTTTACCAAATATTCTAAGACATTGTCCTTGTATCTGCCTCTGATTATACGTTCTATCTCAAATTCAAATTTTTTTTCTGACGACACTCCCGGGATAAGCTGAACAGAAATTTTGCTTTTATGTTTTGCCTTTAGTGGCACGAATGAGTCTTTAGGACAATCTTCTTGTATTAAATCATCAACAGAAGTTCGTTGTTTTGGATCTGTGGGAATAATGTTGTTTGGACGAACATAACTATCATAGGCAAACTTCATTCGGTTTACATGTATTGGTGAGGCCAACAATTTGTTATTTGCTAGATTTCTTACACAAAAATTAACTGGGCCCGTTTGTTTAACTAAAAGATACGGTCCTAACCAACACTTCGATAACTTCTTTGACAATCCTTTCTGGATCACATGGAAGTAAATCCAAACTAGATCGCCCACTTGATATTCTACTTCCGTAGCGTTTTCATCATACCTCTCCTTCATTTTTCGTTGATTTTCCTCAGTATGACGTTTTGAAACATCTCGAAAAACATGTAATTTCAAAACTAATTCGTGTATGTGATCCCGCAAGGTCTTGTCAGTGTACTCAATTTTGGACAAGAGAGTTACATCTATCGGCAACCTAGCCTCTCTTCCATACAATAGAAAGAATGGACTGTATCCTACTGAATTGTTCGCTGGTGTTGAACGATAAGCAAATTGTATAGCTGGAACATATTTATCCCAATCACTCAGAAATGCATTTACATAGTGAGAAACAGTATCAAAGATTACCGAGTTGAAACGTTCTTGTACTGCATTACACTGTGGATGGTAACTAGAAGTATTTAGTTTATCAATTTGCATGATTCGACAAACTTCACGAACAATGTTACTAAAGAAATTTGCACCTCTATCACTCAAAAGCGTAACTGGGCAACCATGTTCACAAATCACAAAATCAAACAATGCCCAAGCTATTGTTGCAGCATCAGTGGTTGGCAATGGGACTAAAATAGGCCACCTAGTACAATGATCAGTAATACAAAGGACGTATCGATTCCCCAAAATAGTTATCCGTAAAGGGCCCAGAATATCCATACTAACTCTTTCAAAGGCACCAGGAACTACAATGGTCACAAGTGGGGCCCGATTTTTATGTCTGTGTGTTTTTCTTTTTGAACACGATTGACAAGACCTGATCCAATTATCTATGTCACGGTACATATTCTTCCAAAAATACTGTTGGCGGATTTTATGATACGTCTTCTGCAAACCAAAATGAGCGGCTAGGACATGATCATGACAGTTATATAACACAATGTCTACAAAACATAACGGTATACAGAGCTGTATTACAACTTGATCTGGAATTCTTTGACCATTAATCTGCCACTCTCTATACAAAAGACCTTCATGCATGAAATATTGATCAACCTGCAACAATAAATCTTTGGCAAGTTTAGCATTATCTGGCAATACATTATTTGTCAAATATTCCACAATTGGACCTGCAAACTTATCTTTCAACAAAGATTCTTTAAGCTCAGCAAGTTTCAATTCAACTGGAAACGTAGGCACAACTGGCATAACTGTATCAGTGTCATTTACGTGTCGTCCCTTTTTGTAACGGGTATTTCTGACCACATTTACAGTAAATTCATCTCTGCTAGAAATTGTCTGATGAAATTCATTCTCATCGATTTCATCTAAATCAGATTGTTTCCAAACTGGATCGAGTTTTATTGGGGAAGGGTTCAACGGTGACGTAACACGACATTGATTACAATGAGTACATGCATTTTCCAAAGTAATCCTACTCAATGCGTCTGCGTTTGTATTCTGACACCCCTTTTTATGAACAACTTCGAACTGGTAAGATTGTAATTTTATTGCCCACCTTGCAAGACGGCCATTTACATGCTCTTTGCTAAACGACCACTTTAAAGCACAATGATCTGTCACTACCTTGAGTTTGACTGTGTGTTGTAAATATGGAGCATATTTCTTTATACCCTCTACTACTGCCAAAGCCTCCAATTCAGTAGTACTGTACTTCTTCTCATGTTTATTCGACGTTTTGCCACCGTAACAGATTACCTTTTCTTCACTATCTTGTAACTGAGCCAAAATGAAACCAAGGCCCAATTTACTGGCATCAGTTTGCAAAATGAATTCAGTCCCATCAAATCTTGGGTACCTAACATCGGAGGTTCCTGTAACTTTTGTTTAAGTTGATCAAAAGCCAACTGACACGAGGAATTCCAGACAAAGGCCGTGTCTTTTCTTGTCAAATTCATCAGAGGTTCGGCTATTTTAGAGTAACCTTTGATATACTTCCTATATTAGCCAGCTAACCCTAGGAATGACCGGACTTCAGACACCTTACAAGGTATGGGGTAATCTTTGATCACTTGAGTTTTACCTGGGTCCGTAGCCACACCCTCTTTGTTGACTATGTGTCCCAAGTATTTTACTTTTTCTTGAACAAAATTGCACTTTTGGGGTTTGAGTTTAAATCCAGCAGCTTTAATGCGATCAAAAACTTGTCGTAAATGGATTAAGTGTTTCTCGAAAGTGCGACTGAAAATAATCAAATCATCCAAATACACAAGAACAAATTTCCAGTGCAGACCTCTAAAAATTTCTTGCATGGCTCTCTGAAATGTGGAAGGTGCATATGCAAACTAAATGGCATTCGCTGAAACTCAAAAAGTCTATCTTGTGTTATAAACGCTGCCTTACTTTTTGATTTTTCTTCCAGGCCAATTTGCCAGTACCCAGACGCCATGTCCAGAGTAGTAAAATACCGAGGATTAGAAGAACTCAAATTATCGAGAGCATTGTTGATATTTGGCAATGGAAAATTGTCCCGAGCTGTTATTTCATTAAGTTTACGGAAATCAATTGCAAATCGATATTCATTCTTTCCTTGCTTTGGCACAATACATACAGGGAAACTCCAACTACTCATGGATTCCTTGAATATATTATTTTCAAGCATATTGCTCACCTGTTTTCGTATTTCGGCTTGCATTTTTGGAGTAGCTGTAAGGCCTACATCGAATAGGGGGATGATCACCTGTATGTATTTCGTGTTCAACACCTGTATAATACCCCGGAGAATCACCTTCTGAACAGAAAATACTGGAATAATGACTTATCAAATCCGATGTTTCATTCACTTCTGTGCTAGACAGGTGACTTGTCTCAAGTTTAATCTGAGGAAATATTTCTCGTTTTCTCTAACTAACACAGTCTTCGGTCTCATTCACAATGGGCACCTGACTCAAACTGCTTGCATTGACAATGCTAATTTGATCAACGATTACGTCATGATCAACAACATCAAACGGGCGAACACAATCCAAATGCACAGGAGTGAATGTACCTAGTTTAGTTCGAGGGAACAGTGTAAGACTTTCATCTGTTATATTCATAACAAGTACATTTACACTTTTGTTACCCATTAATACAGGCGATAAAGTATTAGCAACTAGTATCCCCAAGGCAGAAATACGCCTACCTCCATGACAAAGACCAATAGTATCTACAGTGTTCTTATTTGAAATATCTACAGCAATGACTGATAGTGAGTGGGGAGGAATTTCCTGCCTTAGTTTCACTCTCATTAGACTTTTCTTTTGCTAGTGTAGTTTTCGTGACCCACAGTCAATAATAGCATTATTGGAGTCCAGAAACTGTGAACCTAAGATTTCTGGTAACAATGAATGAAACCATCAAGGATACACCCTCTATGATTACTGGTACGGTTAGTGATCCAGTGATCTTTAAATTGTCACCATTCGCAACCGTAATTTCAGAAATTCTAGAGCTCTCCATACTTTTCGTTAAAGACTGTAAATTCGTTTGAAACCAGGCATGATCGATAACATTTATATTTGCACCTGTATCAATTAAACATAGCCATGTTTTGTTATTAATCATTGCAGTTATACTGTTAGAACTATTTAAAGTCGTGTCAAACTGCTGACTAGATTTCTTTGAAAGACCAGCATTCGATAAACGCATATTTCCAAACGGTAAATACTTGTCAATTGGTTCAGATTTGCCATTACTTATCCCACCTTTTCGATTGTGAACCAAAACTTTCCTCTTGTAAAAAGATGGGGGAATTAGTTTAAAGGTTTCCGATTTACATCATATTTAGCATAGCACTGTCTCCATCTGTGGCCCAGTCGACCACATCGATAACAAGGTAATGTCTATTCGGATTTGCATAATCAAAATCTGAATGGTATACGTGCTTTTGTTGACCAGACATACTTGGACTGTCAACATAGTCAACATGATTGACAGACCCAGCAGTAAAATTCTGAGAGCTTGTTTTGTTTTATAGAGACTCCACTTTACAAGCCAAATTCTTTACCGTGCTAACCAATGAGTCTAACTTAGATTCAAGACTGACTTGTACCTAAAGCATGTACCATTGCGTCCGACTCATTAGCTGTCAAATGGACACTTTCAGCCAATCTTGCTGCATTTAGTGCTTCGTGAAAATATTCAGGGTTTTTTGAAAACACGAAAGCTCTTATCGATGGTATTAAACCTCTTACAAAAATAAACAGTTGTTCGGCCTCTGTTTTTTTGACTTGTTTACACAAATGCATAATGTTACAGGCATAGTCATCCAATGTTTCGTTTGGAAGTTGCTTGCGGGAAAGCAATTTTGTTTCCACATTCCATCGCCATGAATTACCTTCAAACTGTTTTTTGAGGAGGTCATGTATGTTAGCAACAGTATCCTTTTGATCAGCAGGGATAGACTCCAACAGTATTCTTGCATTACTATCGATTAGTGTTTGGAAGGCTAGTACCTTTTTTGTATCAGTATAATCGCGTAAAAGTTTACAAATCAAACACCATAAATATACCATAAATTCACATAATCATTAGACAAATCCGTGCATGTTGCTGTTTCGGTCACCAAAACTAGTGCATGTGTTATAGACGTCACCATTATAATTATTTACATTACTTACCGTTATAAGGCAAGGACAGCCGGCTGAAAGGCGTGGCCCGTCAACATATTTGCCGACCAGTGTTGTCACTTCCAGAACCCAGTGTGCTTACGGGTATCCAGATACTCTGATCTTCCACCATATATTATGTGGTTTTGGGGGGGTTACAGACATAACAAACTGAAGAGCGACACCCTAAATATATGGTCTAGAATATTTTATTATAAAATAAAACAGCTACATTGTTACAAAAACAAATTAAACTGTGAGAGCCGGTAGTTGTTGACAGCACCACACCCAAGACCCGACTGCCCCGAATAATGGCAAACTGATCTCTTAAGTTGAGAACAGTCTTTGCTTATTACGTAAGAGTCATTTAAATTGTCAGACTATATGCAAACCTGATGAGGCGCAGTAACATAGTTTAAGGAATTTAAAACACTCTACACAATTCACACCACAACACTAATATATATTTTGAGTAATTACCAAACATGTACAGTTTATTGAAAGGCAAAGTACCCCTTTTTTTAAGGGGTAGTTTTTTAGGGGTAGTTGACTTTGCAAAAACAACAGTGTTTTCTATTTTCCTGGAAATAAAATAATACAGTACTTCTAAACTCATATAGACTGTTTTGTGTACATAAACAGTTTTTATTGTTATCTACTAGTGGATCATCTAAAAATTATTGTACCGCCCTAAAAATTTAACTTAAATAGAGGCCACCATGTTTGTATATTCAACTCAAGTAGTGGTGGTTCTGAAAAGAAAAGGTGGTTTGACAACTTCCTGAAGTGGATCAGTCTACTGATAACAATATCAAGTTGTGAAACCACTGTTTATTTTCAGAACCACCACTACTCAAAAGAGATTTTACACATGGTGTCATCGCAAACCTCACCTGATAATTAGCTGTTCCGACCTTTCAGTCGGAACAGCTTTTGAAATCGTCCAGATTTTTATTTTTTTTTATTAGCTGTTCCGACCTTTCAGTCGGAACAGCTTTTGAAATCGTC
>JAUELU010000053.1:7182202-7197212 GCA_032357145.1 Evasterias troschelii | reverse complement strand
CAGTTAAATAAAAGGTGCCGTTCCCCCTGCCCCTTCCCTCTCCCCGTCCCACGTGCTCTAAAGCCTGCCTCCGTTCTTCATGATCCCGTCCCATAGCAACAGTTAAATAAAAGGTGCCGTTCCCCCTGCCCATAGCAACAGTGAAAACGGCGCGCAAAACCCCACAACCTTTGGTGTTTTTTTGCTCATAAATCTGTCAATTCTCAACGGATTCTGTTCAAAAATAGAGTGTCAAGACGAAGTCAGTGTCTTTCTTCCGTGTAACTTTGGTGAGGTTTGATGCGGTATACAGGGAGGAGATCCAATAACATACACACACACAGACAGACAGACAGACAGACAGACAGACACGATTCGGCTATTTATAAAGAGATGAACCACCTATTTGGAAAATAAACTTTAAATTTCAAAAATCATAATTTCTGAACCACATAATTGGACTTTTATGCTTGATCAACTTTCAAAAGGAGACATTACTCAAACTTGACATAGTTTAATATTTGAATTGAATATTTTTTTGCCACAAATGAAAGCGCCAATGGACATCAATGAGCTGATTTTACTGTAGATCAATAAAGAATAAACATTAATTCTTTCAGCCAGTTTCCATAGTAAAGATGTTAGGAATGTTTTCGACGGGGTTGTGAGGTAGGAGCCTCAAGTGTTAAAGAGTGCTGTAAAGGATGTCAGGGTTGGCCCAAAACCTTACACCCCTTAAAGGAACATTGTCGTTATGATCAAAGCAGGCCTGTTGCTATACAAAAATTACCTATAATCCAGTTACTATACGCAACTGCGTGCCCTCCATAGAATCTGATTTGATACGGAGGGAGGAGGTGCGCGTAAAGTATAAAGTGGATAGAGTCACAACGACATGCCTGCTTTTTATCATGACGACAGCGCACCTTTAAATATTTGTAAACTACCCTTTCCATCCTTTCATCATCTTATAACTGATGCTCATTGGGTCTCAGAAAGCACACCCCCTTCCTCCACAGCTGGATGATAAAGCCAATACTGGATTATTCTCACTAGTTTTCCTAATAATATGCAGTCTGGAACTCCTGATGTTGAATTTACATTACATTTTGGTAACTCTTAAAGGCACTGGACACTATTGGTAATTACTCTAAATATATATTAGCATAAAAACTTACTTGATAACGAGCAACAGAGAGCTGTTGATAGCATAAAACAATCCCTCTGAAGTAACGTAGTTTTTGAGAAAGAGGTAATTTCTCACCAAAATATTTGAATCTGAAAAAGACTTCAGACCGGAAGCCTTTTTCAGGCATTTGTGCAAAAAGCGTGTTTTTTCTTGTCTATGCAGCCCCTAAAATGTTGCATTTGTCACATTGTTAGTTTTCACAGCTAGTGAAGATTTAATGTGATCATGAGCTTAGGACATTCTCTAGTATTTTGATGATAATCAGTATATATACTGTTTTACTTTCTTGCTTGAGGAAAGGACCGATTGACAAAGTATTTTAGAGTTTATAGATGAGTTCAACTTTTTAAAGGTTAGAGTTTTTAACGATAGGTTTATAATAGATTCATATCAAGAATTTATTTCCAAGAGTTTCATATTATTTTAAGCCAAGTTTAGGCCTAAGTGATTTTTTTGTTATTGATTGTTTTGATTTTAGTCACATTTAATTAATTTTAAGGGTAATAAAGCCGATGAGATATGCTCATAGATTTTCTTTAATGTATTTGACATGTTAAGTTTAGATTGGTCATACAGAATGATTGTTTTATTTGTTAGAGTTATATGATTTATTATTGCTCAGACATTGCTTTTGCTAGCTCGTTTATGAGAATACTATAGTCAAAGAAGTTGACCTTGATAGACTTTTTCTGATGGAATTGATAGGAATTGTCTTACTTTATTCAGTGGATATTATTTCATAATATTCTTCTGTGCTTTATTTTCGTGTTCTTGGTTTAAGTTATTACTGGGTAACTGCTACTTTGTTCTTAGTCACAGTATATAGTTTCATTTATGGTCACTTTTGTTCCTGATGCATGTAAGTGCGTGTGAATGGTTACTTTGGAAACACTGAGCACTGCAATAGTGAAAGTTTCTTGGAATATGTTAATGAAATCATGTGGTCAGTGGTAGATTTTGTCACTTGTGCAATTGGTGAGAGTGTCTTAGAGTTTTTTTTTTTTACTATGGGCTAAGTGGACATTCATAATGAGCCCTTTGAGTGCATTGAACTTCATTGTTCTTTTGTTTTGTCCTTATTTTGCATTTTCTAGGTTTGATAGTTTTGATCTTCTTCATTTTGATGGAACTATGTTTGTAAATTTATTGGAGGTAAGTTAGGTTTTTAAGGTTGTTTATTTCATGGTTCATGATTTATGTTAAACAGTCTTGTAATTTGGCACCCTCATGACGGTATGTTGACGTAATTGCAGTGGTTGTTATCTACTAATGAATATCTAGAGCTGTGTGTAAATTGTCAAGTTTATGTGACATTGGGAAGTGTGTTATTTTTGGCAGACATTCGCGGGGAGAAAATGAAGAACAAGAAGAAGGAGGAGGAGGGAGGTGAGGAAGAGCTTATAAACACAAGATTATTTTAACTTATTTTGAGTCAAAACGTATTAGTTTATAACCAAACATGTTATGAGCAGCGAATGCACATCTAAAAGAAGCGAAATCAAATATTCGAGAACTAAGAATAGATTGAGAAAAGGGTGACACTTAATATCCTGGCCGAGATTTGTTGGCAACTACAATTAACTCTGTACTGTAAAAAGGTGTTAGACTATACTTTTAGGTGTTTTAAAAGTATTTTGCACTGTGTGCTAAAGGATTTTATTTTAGGGTTCATCCTGTGTCAATAATGTTTACATCTAAAAGGCTTCTTTGCATGCCCAGCTTTTGTCTAGGATTGTTTGAATCATAGCTACTCAGTAATTGTTTTTCTGTCCTAATTTGCCAAGTTTTTTGGGGCGTGAAAACACCCCGACATTATCCCGGGGAGGAAAGGGCCAGTTGCAACATTTTTCAACTAAATAATGTGCATTTCTCAATAATGGTTATCTGGGTGACTTCTTTATTGCTTAATTACTGATGACACGTATTTGAGTAATTTTTACCCAGTAATTGATTTACAAATCCTGTACAAATAAACAACCATTCTTTGGTATCAAGGAATTTGATTCCCCCATTCAGTACACTTTGAAGAAATGACTTTAATAAGTGATCATGTGGTACCTTCAAATGGCCCTTTTGCTCAGTAGCAGGCATTAACAGAAGGCCCTAGTCTTAAAGTTAGCAGCATTTGTGCCAGAATATTTCCGCTTAGTTGAAAATGTTTTGTTATTTTTTATTCTAACTGCACCAAGTATGGTAATCAGCCGTAAATACAATACGATGGCAACAATAACTTCATTCGAGTGATGAAGATTAGAGTCCAGAAAACGAAAAGGTTCGGGGCTTATCCTGCCATCTAAATAACAGAAGGCCTAAATGTACGTTTGATACATACCCTCTGTCGTAGCAGCTTCGAAGAATCTACAACCACTTCGATAATCCTCCAGCGAGATAACGACCTTTTCAATTTCTGTTGGAAATAGTCGTACAAGTTCCACCTCCATTTTGTTATTGCTGAATGAGTTCCAAAGCTGATCAAGACGCTTACGACTTAGAACCTTTACATTGACTTTTAGGCATTTTGATCCTTCCGCGTGCACAAACTCGCAGTCTTCTTTGTTTACACCAAGCACCTGTGTCACTTGTGGGATTGAATTAAGTACTTCGTTGAAAAATTGTTTTTGTTTTTCATATCCTTTCTTTCCTTCTTTTATCACTGGGTCAACCTGTATCGATAATGCTGTGAGATAAAACAGTACAATAAACATTGATATATTTGCAAAGGCTGTGAAGATTTCATTTCCAAAATAAGACAACAATAAATAAACCTCTGAACCACACTTTGGATTTTTACAATCTTAATACATAATCGGAAAAGTATTTAACAATTTGAGAAACGATACACAAAATTTGACCACTTTTGACATTGACTTCCGGTTCAAAACGGATGATGAAATTAAAAATTTGAAAAACTTCTTGACCACTTATTGGATTTTTATCAACTTAACGTCATTAGAAAGGGCTACAAGAATTCACAAACGCCGCACAGTGTAAGCTAATGAGACCTTAACTTCCGGTTCAAACCGGAAACAGTCTATTAATTTCTTATAATTAATTATTTTTACAATCTTTACGTCATTAGAAAGATATCAGAAAGTGCAGTGCAACAATAGGGGTTGAGCTATTCCCGCACTACGAGCCACAGCAAAATGAGTAAGTTTTTCTTGTTCCTTTCTTTTCCAGAGTTCATCATTCACTACGTATTGCATTATTGCAACTAAACCCGAAAAAACAGCTCTAGCATACAGTACGACCATTCTGCTGTATATCTCGGATCTCAGATAACGGTTGGTATCCATCGTAAAGCAGCGGTAGGGATAACATCATGGTTTAGTTCTGTGCTCGAAAATCTCCGATTTTCGTCTTACATCCTTCGATTTATCAATCGAAAACAGCATGGCTAGTAAAGGGCACAAGAAAGAGACCAATAAGGGATCAATTAGTGATCCCTCCGACGTATTTGGAGGGTCGTTTGGTGGAGAGACTGGACGAGTTTTCGACTAAGCTGAGACGTATGCTTGACGAAACTATCAACAAGAAACTTAATGAATTTCACGAGAGCCTACAATTTGAAATCAGTAACGTACGTGACAAGCTTGTCAGTCTTGAGGATAGAATTCAAGATTTGGAAAGTGAGAAATCTCGGGATAACCATTTCGAGAAAATCTCGAAGCCAAACCCCCAAATTTAGGTGAAGCGTGACATTGAGTACAACTAAGTTTTTTTGCAGAAATAAGTTCTTCATGTTGTCTGGTTACCGATTCTGATGCATGCCCAGTTGGCAGGGTTGAGCATTTTTTCTAAAACCCAACAAATTATATTACATTTGTAAAACATACTATATAACAAAAGTTATACAATCACTAAGGGAGTTGGGGGTAACCTTTCTGTACAGGACTTTTGCAGTTTTTCTAACACATAAACAAGTTACCCCTCATTTGATATCTGGGCCAGTCTCTTTTTAATTATACTAAACATGATGACCTTTGACTTTCATGCAAGGTCATAAAGAGGTCATATGGGTGCAGAGAAGTGCAACTGTCATGCTAGCATGTGGTCATTTATGACAACAAAGTTCGTGTAACACAAACGTTCTACTGTTGCAAATACAATCGTGACAGGTAAGTTTACCAATTCTGCTTGTTTCCACGTTAAGGGTGTTCTGACAGCTACAATGAGAGGTCATATGCCTTCCTATGTCTACATATTGGCATTATAATGGTTTGTTATGTTGAAAATGATGTCCGCTTATAATCTATGGCGTGTATGATGGAGGGTTGGGTATTAAACAACATTTGTACCACACAGGCTCTGGCATGGCAGTTCATGACTTCCATGTCATCTTGGGTGCATGGCTCTGGCAGGAGTGGGCAGACTGGCAGGAGTGGGCAGACTAGCAGGTGTTCCATTGTCTGTTCCTGGCTGCATTCACATGCTGTTTGTTCGTCTTCGAACCCCCACATCTGCATTTGGACTCTGCAACGACCGTAGCCAGTTCTTAGGCGGTTGAGGCTTAGCCAAAAAGGCCAAGTCTCATTGGAGCAGGATGCGAGGGATTCCTTTGGGCTGAGAGAGAGTTTATGTGGAGTGGTCTGGAGGTGGTTGGACCACAAGGTCATACTTTGGTAGTGAGGGCTTGTATTAAGTGGCTCTACAGCGGTCAGGAAGCTGTGTCTAGATTTGAGCCGCTTGCCCACTGACTGTTGTTGGAAGAGTGGGTGGAGTGGATTGTTTTCTTGTTTGTCATTTTCTTTCTGTGACAAGACCAACCTTCTGATGTGTGGTGGGGCAATACCGCAAAGCAGGTAGAGGTCTTCTACTTTAGTTGGCCTAAGGCAACCAGTGACTGCTCTGCAGAATGAATTAAGAGCTGGGTCAATCTTGGGTGCATGGGCCGATCTACTCCATACTGGAGATCATGCATACTCCGCAGCAGAGAAGCAAAGCGCAAGGGCTGTTGTCCTGATTGTTCTGGCATCAGTCCACCAGTTGGAGTTGGCTAGCTTCTTGAGAATGCTAATGCGGGCTCCAACTTTTGCCTTTGCGTTGGCATCGTGGTTCTTATAGGAAAGAGAGCGATCCTGTGTGATGCCTAGGTAGACTGGGTTGTGAGTGTGCTTCAGCCTTTTCCCATACCAGCTGATTCTTAGTTGATGGTTAGAATCCCTGTTCTTGAGGTGGAATGCACTTATCTGAGTTGTTTCATGGTTAGCTCTAAGGTGGTTGGTCGAGTAGTATGGGATGAGTCCGGCCAGGGCATCACTGAGGGACTCTTCCAACTTCACAAAAGAGAACGTTTAAAGAGAAGTGGTGCAAGCACTTCCTTGTGGGAGGCCATTTTTTCTGTCTGCGCCATCTGCTGCGATTGCCGTTGAGGACCACAAAAAATCGCCGGTTGGACAGCAATGTCTGGATGAGTCCAGTCAGTCTTACATCCTTTGGCAGCTCTGAGATCTTCTTGATGAGGATTCTGTGGTTCACGATGTCGTAGGCAGCAGAGAGGTCAACGAAATCGGCTCCGGTGATTAGCTTGCCCTCATAGCCATCCTCAATGAACTGGGTAAGGTTTATGAGTTGGCCAGTGCATGACTTTCCTGGCCTATACCCTGCTTGTTCCGGAATAAGATGTTCATCCCCGAAAGGGGCGATGCGGTTGAGGATAAGCCGCTCGATTAGCTTATAAGTATGGCACAGTAGGGATATAGGTCTGTATCTCTTTGGACTGGCTGGGTCTTTGCCAGGCTTCAGCAGGGCAACAACTTTGGCTTTCCTCCATAGCTTTGGGATATTGTTAACGCTCAGGCATTTGTTGAACATGTTGAGGAGCCACTTGAGGGCATCTGGTCCGAGGTGTTTGATCTGCTCGCAGAGGAAGTCATCAAGTCCAACAGCTTTGTTGTTTTTCATTGCTTTGATGGCAGGAAGCAGGCCGTTCATGGTGAACAGTTTAGTGAAGCCCATATCGAACTCTTTGTATATTGTACACTAACGTATGGAAATGTTGCACCAGGTCAATGGTCAGATCAGCAAAACGTAAGCTGCTGATTACATAGTTTCACCAAGGTGAGCTAAAGTAGTTCACTAATATTGCTTACAACATTTCTGAAATCTCTACCAAATATTGTAATACAATATTTGGTTATTATACTGACCTAAAACTGATTGAGAAAGAATTGTGATAAAAGGGTTCTGTCATTATCAAATAAATGACATTCTGATGAGCGTTTACCATACAAACTAATGGAAATGTGAAATTTTGCAATAACAAAAAATGCTCAACCCTCAATTTCTTAAAAGGGACACCCTGGTGGACTCATTTCAGCAAATTTTTTTTAGTTGTTCTCCATGTCACAGTTCAAGTTCTTTTCTCCTGGACTACTTACTACGTGCTGGTTTTCGTTGCCTTTGTTTGTACAACGCATGCACTTAAGTGGCTGTAGGTTCTTCCAAGGTCTTAATTCTTTCCTCAGATAACTCGGATGCTCGACTTATGTCTAGACATTTCTCAAGATCAAGGTTACTTTCTCTTAGGAGCCTTTCACGTAGATTGTAATATTTTATTCGACAAATTATACGATCTCTCAGAAGTGAGTCACGAAGTGTGTCGAAATTGCAAGTTTCGGCCAGTAGTTTCAGCTCAGTGAGATATTTCTATATGAACTCTCCACTTTTTCTAGTGAAAAATCTCTCTACTGTTTTGCTCTTTTTCGGATCACAGTGTGCATCGAAAACCTTCAGGACATCGGCAAGCTTTGACTCATTTGTTATCCCAAGTGTCTTGAACAGCTCACGTCCTGTAGAACCAACAAGGTATTGAAACATCTTCACCTTGATTTGGTCTTCTTTCTTGGCCATTGCCAAGTAAATGTAAAGTGTAAGCTGTTCTCTCCACATTTTCCAAGCACGGGAAGGTCTCTGACCTCCATGTCAAGGTTGGCGGGTGGCCTGATTCTGTCCATGTTTTTTTAAATATTTTTTTATATTTTTTTGCAACTGCAATCAGACAATAGTTATACTCACGCACATAAATGTATCGAGGTACTTACCCCCAAAGCTTAAACTAAACAGCTAAATCATGGAAGGGGTCGGACCCGCCACCCAGGATTAAACTGTACTCAAACACATTATCTGACTACTGCAGCAACTCGTTCAATAAGTTCACTTGTTCTTGTCTTATCTGACGGAGTTCTCCTGGACAGTTGATGTGTCTATTGATGACTATTTGTAGCTCAAGTTCCACAAATTATTTATCGAGTCTAGTTGTAACATTCGACCTCTATGGCAATCTAGAATCCATATTTCATCTCAATGTTTCCCCAGTGCTTTCGGATTGTTGACAAGTGCCAACCACCACAGTACTTTCACTTTCACCTGCCAAATCTTGATCCTTTTCTACCTCCTTCGAAGCTACCCTTATGTCACCTGGCACTGCTATGTCAATGAGATGACACATCTTCTTCACCCTTTTTAGGACTACAACATCCGGACGCCTATGATCTTGACCTGGTCGGTCTCTACAACCTTCTCCGGGACATGGTCGAACCACTTCGCAGCATGACGTGGACATCATACTCCTTATACAGACCCCAGTGCATCACCTTGGCCGACTTGTCGTGTCTTCCTTTGTACTCTGAGCCATCATACTACATTCACTGAACATATGAAATTTATAGTCTCCTGTGCCTTATTACACATTCTACCCATAGGAGAGACGTTAATTTGCTTTCTCTATCCTTGGCTTCATTACATTTTGTACATAGCAACTGGTCTTGCACCGCAGTAATGAAGCCCCCAGTTTCCATCTTCAGCTCTCCGCTCCTTTACCAATTCCAGGACTTGGCGCAGCCACTTCTTCAGTGCATCTCAGGAATCGGCCATAAAGCAGTTTGTTTCTCCATTCATGTTGCCTTTCCTCTTTCATAACTCTTTGTACTCCTTTGGCCCAACTTCGTCTGCCCTCTTATACTTTTGCACAGCTTTCAACAATCTCTCCTCGGTCCTCCTTACAAGACATTGCAAACTCCTGCGTTCGATGTAAGCGCTGTCCGCCACGCTCAGCAATCCCCTTCCGCCATCTGAACTTGGATGATAGAGTCTACTAATATTTGACTGTGGATGAAGCATGCCATGCATGGTCATTAGTTTTCTTGTCCTCCTATCAGTGGCATCTAAATCTTGTTTAGTCCACTCGACAATACCCCTACTGTACCTCATCAAAGACATGGCCCAGGTGTTAATTGCCTTAATCATGTTAGACTTTAGTGTAGTTGCTACGTGAATTTGTTTTGTCAGCAGTTTTGAACTTAGGTGTAATCCAACTGTCTATGCTCGTCAATTAATGGGATAATTTTATATACACTTTAGAGTGAAATCAATTTGTCAGACTTTTTACCACGTACATTGCCAATAGGACACTTTTCAATAAGTGATTTTACGGTGTTCAAGTCATCTCATTTACTGTCGAAATAACTTTGCCACCTAGATATGTACTCAACCATTTTGTAGAATGGGTTTGATACTGGGCAATTAAAAACACTGCGCAATGTTTAGCATTCAGAAGGAGTGGAGTGGGTCCCGTGCATAATTGTTTGTGTTCTCCAGGTTTTGTTTTTGGTCCCATATTTCTTTTTCCGTTGTTTCTGTAGTTGCTGTTTTCTTATTGTCTTTATTCGTTAGTATTTATTGTACTTAGGCTTACTAACACTAATAATTGTCATGACATTTGTTTCCCCAAAAGTGTGTATTGTGTACCGACGGGAGGCCGGTCTCTATTTAAAAAAGGGAAAGCATTCACACACAAAACCAAAAACAACAAATTCCATAAAATGGCTTCTAAAATATAAAATAATTTTTGTGCTGATGTTAATCCACCAATATTGTAGCATAAAATATAAAATCGCATTAACAATAACAGAATGAAACAGTCAGTTATGTGAACGGCAGAAGGTCAGCATAAGTTTACATTAATCAATTCAATTCGAATAGCCCTAAAGTTACAATTTTTGATAAAATCAATGACGATCCAAAGACACTTATCAGACGAACGTGAACAACCATCACCAGTTCGTAGTGTGACGAATTGGTTCCAAAATACAAAGGCGCCACCAACGGCGATAAAAAAAATACTAGTTCCAAATTATAAAAAGGGGCTCGTTTTCCGATCAAATTCCAGCAAAACTGCAGCGCAAAATAATTCAAACTTCCGACCAATTAATAACTTTACACATAATAAACAAATTGAAGGGTCGAATTTGTTGTAGTGATTTTGTTCAAGTTGATCTTTAAATAATTATCTGCAATTTTACAAAACCAAAATACCTTGGTTTTTCTACTCGATTTTTGAACAAGACTCACTAGTGTACTTACTAAACACATCTTCTCCATCACCGAGTTTGTAGTACACTTCATCAACTTTTGCCCCTTTAGCCTTTTCAATGCGTTCCTCGTCTGCAACAAAATAAAAAGTGTGTTACTTTGAACCAAAATTCATGAAAAAAAAACAATGGAAAACTAGACATTAAGTGTTTGTCGACAAACACAAAGCTGTTCCGTGTTATTTTGCTTCGATTAAGTACTTCAAAGCTTTAAAGTTGGTCTGATTTCAAGATAGAAGACTCTTGACTTTTGAAAGGCCCCTTTTCACTTAAGTGTGCCTAAAAACCTAAACCTGGTCTTCATTCTGATACTGATTCGAAAGGAGCTTTTAAACCAGAAACAAAAGTCAACATGGAGTCATGGTAACCCTAGTCTAACATTTAATGCTCAAATAGTTTATAACTGAAAATAAATTGAAAATCGGGTCTGAAGTTATTGAGATATGATTTAACTCTCTCGTATTTACGCTCTAGGATATTAGGAGCCAACAAATAACGTGTACAAATGCTAGGGGGATTTATAAACCATTTAGACACAGACTCGATGCATAACGTAGAGCTATACGTTTTACTATCGTCTGGCTCCAGGGTTTTTCTTATGCTTTACTCATAGAATGCGGCAGCATACAGACGAGGTGATCTGAGAGTATATTTTGTTCTGCCACATGGAAAGGGGAAACATCGCTGCACCAAACAGTCAACTTGAAATAAAAATGACACCAACAATAAATGATCAATCGCGATCGTCGAGGGCAGTACTTAACACATAACAAATTTAAGGCAGAGTTTCCATGGCATTAAATTTGCCTGATAATTTTTTTTCTACTGACAATGTTTTAAAAAGTTCTGATGCTTTTCAACTGACCGTCATTAAAATATTTCTTGTTTTAAGAAACATTTGTGTAATCTAGGACGTTAACTTTGAGCTTAATTGAAAAATTATGTTTCTTCTTGTGTTTTGTACACGGGGGAAAATGCGCGATAAATGACGTAATTGTGATGTCGTCCGTAATTCTAGGCCGGGATGCACATACAGTATTCCAGTCTAAAAATGAAAAAAAGTTTGATGATCGGGGGTATACATTTTGAGATATGGTGCTCACAAGGTTGGCTAATTCATTCATTCAGTAACGTTTATTTCAATGCTGTCATTGATTACAATAATGCACATTTATGTTGAAATTACATAAGTAATACATTAGCATGAGATATGATTTATATTTAGTACACAATGATTCAATAATAATCAGCAAATTAATGACAACATTTAGGTGTAAGGTTAAGCAAAGTGTTTTTGTTCCCTAACCTATGGACAGACAAACATACAACCAAGGAACCGTAACAGGACAAAGGACAAATGAATCAGACAAGACAGTGTGAGACAAGGCCAACACAACTTACAAGTTACACCTTATTAGTTTATGAATAAGAGTCAAGGAGCTGAGCTCTTAGGTTTTTAACAAACACAGATAGAGAGGGTGAAGATTTAAGAGAATCATCTAAACTATTCCAGTATGAGATGCCTCGATGGACAACACTGTCTTTATACATTGATGTTCTATTAAATTGGACGAACAAATTACCCCTAGCGCTACTACGAGTACTATTATATGCATGAATATTGGACGTTAATGTAAAGCAAGAATTAAAACAGGGAGGAAGTAGGTTATGCATACATTTATACATGAATTTACCCAAATTAAGGTGGTATAAGTCATTACATTGAAGTATGCTTAATTCTGCGAATAATGGACCTGAATGGTCAAGGTAGCCAGCATTCGAAATTACACGAACCACTCGTTTTTGTAAGGTAAGTAATTTGTTACGTTTAGAAAAACTGCCCAGGTCAACATTGAGTAATTTAGGTATGGCAGAACGAGTGAATTATACAATGTTAATAAAATCCTGTTCGGTAGGTAATATTTTAAGCGATTCATTATGCCAATATTCTTGGATATTTTTGTAGCTACTTCATCAATATGATTTTTCCAAGAAAGGTTTTCATCAATGGTTATACCCAGGAATTTTGTTCTTTTAACCTGACTGAGCCTTGCATTATTCAAAAACAATGGATAAGATTGTGTGTACTTAAATTGGTTGGCACAAAAAATCATATAATTTGATTTGAATACATTAATACATAGTTTGTTTGCTAAGAGCCATGTACTGAGTTTTACAAGTTCCATATTGAGGTTTCGAATAGCCTCATCAACATTATTGTGAGTATACAGTAAGCTTGTATCATCAGCAAATAAACAAAACGTTAATTTGTCTGAGGTATTACATATATCATTAATATAAAGAATAAAGAGTAAAGGACCCAACACAGAACCCTGGGGTACGCCACACGTTATGTCACGCCTGGTAGAATTTTCGGAGTCAAATGATACATATTGCTTTCTGTTGCATAAGTGATTTTTTAGTAGGTCGAGGGCTGTTCCTCGCACTCCATAATGCTCTAATTTTCTGACAAGAATGTCGTGATTTACAGTATCAAAAGCTTTTGATAAGTCCAAAAAGATACCTATGGAGAAATTATTATGATCAATCGAATTGCATAATTTACTATTAACATACGATGTCGCCATTTCAGTTGAGAGATTTTTTCTGAATCCAAATTGCGACTCAAAAATTATGTTATGTTCATCAATAAAATATGTTAATCTCTTATAAATAAGCTTCTCAAATAGTTTTGAAAACGCAGACAAGACTGAGATAGGTCTATAACTAATAAATTCATGTTTACAACCTTTTTTATATATCGGTATTACCTGGGCTATTTTTAAACTATCAGGAAATATTCCAGCAGTTAAACACTTGTTGAAAATTTCAGCCAACGGCTTAGCTAGTGAATACCTTGCCTGTTTAATGACAAAATAACTTAAGCCATCAAATCCAGGGGCCTTCCCAGAAGGAATTTTGTTAATACAATCCACGACCTCTTCCTGAGTAATGGGTATAAAAAGAGTGAATTTGAACATGCGTTGCTTAAGAATGAATCGGAGGAGGTGTTACATAACGGAAGCTCACTAGAAAGGCTATTGCCGATGTTAACAAAGTAGCTATTAAATGCTTCAGCAATTTCCTTGCTATTGTTAATTTGGTTACCATCCTGAAGAAAGTAGGACGGGTTAACGCCTTGCTTGCGCTTGTTAAGTAATCAATTTGAGGCCAAACATTTTGTGCTTCAAATATTTTATTGCCAGTAGACAATTTTTAGTAGACAGTAGGCGAGCTTGTCGGGGGATCTGTGTGCTCAATCTGTCATCGGGCTGACCCGGGCATTTGTTTTATTGCTTCGCCATTTCGTCCAAATGACCCCTTGGACGGTGTTTCACATTCCTTGTTGCTAGCCGGTTTGTGCTGGGTTGATCACTTTTGTCTGGGCAGCCTTTGAGTACAGCTGATTATTTATCAGTCTTCAATTTTCGAATTGTTTTTCTCGCTATTCAGCATTTAGTACAGTTGTATTTTTCGGCCATACATACATTCTCAAATTTGTCGCTTTGGTTTTCTCGCTATTCAGCATTTTTCCTTGCTCCGCTGCGGAGTTATACCTCTCGGATTCGGTTCTCTTGCTGGTGTTTTAGGGTCGTTTACTGTGCCTTTGTTTTTCGGTGGACCCTCTCATCTTTGCAATGCCTCGTTCCAGCAAGCGTTCAGCAGGCCCTGCAGCAGTACAGAAGCCAGCCGCGACCAAGTGGCGTAGGGGACGGCCTGCTACCCACACCGTTTCGGCCAGGACGACCGCTACTCCCGTGGCTGGTGTTTCGTCAACGCCATCACCTGCCGTTGTCACCGCTACGGCACCAGCAGGGCGGCATGCTGTGACGGATGGGGTCCCTCCGCCGCCCACGACTACGGCCCCGTCTACGGCACCAGCAGGGTGGCATGGTATGACGGATGGGTTCCGTCGACGACTACGGCCCCGCCTACGGCGCAGCGTCAGACGTTCATCAAGGAGCAGTCGTATCGCCTCGCACAATTGGTGAGTCTATTGTTAGCATGCCTTTGCCATGTCCATCTCAAGCGCCAGTTGTAGTTAGTACAGTTAGCGCGTCGCTGGCTGGGCTTGACAGTGCGCCACTGCTAAGCGTCTGTGACGAACTTGGGGCCGCGGTGCCCTTAGCGTTGCAGGAAAAATTTGGAAGGGCGAGTATGTGGAATTTGGGTCCCTTTTGCGGCCTGCTCGTCATTCTGAAAATGACTACGTGTTTATGGTAGGGACGCACGAGTCACCAGCTTGGCAACTGCGGCCGCATTAACAGACCCAACGTATTACGTCCATTGAGCAATTGACATCGGCATTTTTAATTTTTGCGTCCATATTTCTGCAGCGTCATCCTGGTCAAGCACGGCATCTTTTGAAGTATGCTGATATTGTTGTTCGGTCAGCGGCATTTCGTCGTAATGGCTTTGGCTGGCGTGATTACGACGTTAATTTCAGGCTAAGGCAAGCTCGTGTGCCATC
>JAUELU010000053.1:6925384-6940505 GCA_032357145.1 Evasterias troschelii | reverse complement strand
TTATCAGTAATTTCAAA
Organism: Evasterias troschelii; assembly: GCA_032357145.1. NCBI lineage: Eukaryota > Metazoa > Echinodermata > Asteroidea > Forcipulatida > Asteriidae > Evasterias > Evasterias troschelii. The sequence goes on along the minus strand of JAUELU010000053.1, from coordinate 6,940,488 downwards.
AAGTGATGATCGGTTGGAAGATACAACTCCTGGTGAACAGTCTACGTTGAAATCTCCCATAAGAATAACACAATCAAAATCAGGAATAAGATGTTCCATATTCCCAACTGCATTGCTTAATTTGTCCCAGTAGGATATATTATCATTTGGGGGTCGGTATATCAATCCCATGAGCCATTTTGTGTGAAGACAAGATACCGACACCCACATCAATTCCAGCTCAGTAGACTCGTGTTCACAAAGACGGACAGGGTGTAGATGGTTGTTTATTGCAGGGAGAACACCACCCCCTGGTGCAGGGCGATCTTTTGGATGAATTATGGACTCAGTAGGTAGATTCAAAACAGAGTCATGATCTTGATCGGTGAGCCAGGTTTCTGTAAGTGCTAATAAATCAATTTGTTTGTTGTTGGTATCAAATGCAATAGACGATGCAAGGTCAATACCTTTATGTCTAATGCTTCGAGCATTAAGTAAGGAATATTCAGACATCAGAATTTTTCGTGTTGTAATTTACTGAATTCCGTTTTCTAAAACTCTCAATACCGTTTTTTACCGGTGTTATCTTTTAACCATTTCCGTGATAACAACGGTGTAAATTAAGGTAAAAAAACACAATTATGACACACTACCCACTTGCCTTCCGTTTTTCACTAATCCGCGTATATAAACACGGAAGTGTAGTTCGCAAACTTGCTTTTTTGAACGATCTTATCCCCTAATGTCTACCCTTAATAAGGATCCATTGTTTAGAACTTCTTTCGTAAAGAAATCTACGTGATTTAACGATCGGTTGCCGACGCACATTTGAAAATAATTGTGTGGCGAGAGCGATGTGTTTATGAGTACGAGGTTATCATTTTGCATAAAATATATCCAGAACGAGGTTGAAATTAGACTCCACCACGCGTCTTCCCAACCCTGGAAATTTGAGTTGTGTGTTTCCCCACTCGCCCACGTATTGTTGTGAACATGGAGGAGAGAACCAGACTAATGATGTGCATGCAGGTTTTATTGTTTGATACTGAATATCGAACGCGGTCGGCCACATCAAATCTCGCAAATATCAAGACTAGATGGACTTTATCGCCAGAATTTGAAGGATTTCGAGTGAAAGAAAGTTTTTTGGGTTTGTTCTTGATTTTATTTAAGTCGGTTATTAGAATCAATTATTTCGATTTCTGTTGAATTCTTATTTTTTTTTCAATTCCGTGAAATTCCGTGCAATTTGGATCGATTCCCTGTTCTACATCAATTTCCGCGATTCCGTCCCGTGTTCACTGTGATGCGGAAAATTCGGAAGTCTGAATATTGCACCAATGAAAATTAGGCAGTGTTCACTCACGCTCTCCGAACGCTGTGGGAAAAAATCCACATGTGCCTCAGGCAGAATGGGAAAGTGTCGAATATACAGTGCTTAATATACATTTGTGTAGGGGAAACTTGAATTGTTGTGCCTAATACAAGATTATAACGATTTTAAAAAAGGTGACAAAAAGGTAAACAAACCAGAAGATTTAGCGGGTGCACTGGTATGATGGATACTGGGCTCATCTTGCACGTCTTCAAGCACTTCACTGGGGGTCTGCCGGAGTTTTGACTTTACTCGAGGAACTTTGCGGCTGGGTCCTAATATATAATGAACAACAGGTATGGTACATTGTTCATTTTACACCTACTTTCACTTGTGACAATTGTGTGTGGTTCAAGACAGATATACAACAAAAGTAAAGTTTTCATTTTTGTGGTGCCTAATTCATACGCACTATTTCAAATGATAATTTGGGAGGCTATACTAATACTCACTGGCAGCCGAGGAGCTAAACTGCAAAGGACAGGGCCACAGTGGTTGAGGCATATTGCATGGGTGCTTTTAGCCAGTCACATCGACCCATATATGACCACTGAGCACAGTTAAAGATCAAAAGTGTTCGGTTTTACCGGAGGGAGGAAAACCTGTAGCCCAAAGAAAAACCCTTGTGGCACAGGACAGAATGATCGCACAATTTTACTCACATGTGGGCCTAGCCAAGTGTTGAATCTGGGCCACAGAGGAGAGAGAGGTGAGCGCTTAACATAGTACTGCGCCACCCATGCCACCCAAATCACAAGGTTTTAAATGAATGCTTTTCATTTAAAGAAAAAATGTAAGTCTTAAATATAATATTGAGGAATCATACAAACCTTGTATATCAACATCATCATCAGATTCAGTATCTGGCACATATAGATCTGGATGGAAACAATTAAACAGTCATATAGCAGTAACACTTTAGTATTTTTACAGATTGGGCTCAAGTTCATAGAGCTATGCTTGTAAGCACTCAAATGTGCCAAACAAAAGATAATCTTACTTAGCAAACTACATGTAGGCCCTAAGAAATGTAATTTACTTGCAACTGATGCTCTGCAACTATGTGCTGAACAGCAAAAATTGTTAGGCACAATAGTCTGCTGAACAGTAACAGCTCTGCTAAGCTAGATTTTTTATATTCAGCAAATGTGTGTGCTTCAGCAACTCCATAAAATTGGAAACTTGTGAAACTTCTTTGCTAAGCATAAATTGAATGCACACCAGTCACAAACATCGCACTGCTGGAACTTTGGCTGGTAACCTGTTTAAGCGAATGGTTTCTTGTAGGGAAAGCTATTACTTGGCTCTTTAAGTTGCAAAGCCCTACTTACAGCAATTTTTTACTGATGTGGTGTAAAAATGCCCTGCATTTGTCGACTGCCCCAAAAACTTAACTTCTTAATCGAATACACCAATGATCCATTTTTTTAGTTGGCTAAACTACAAGTAAAAGCAGTCAATATTTGTTTTACAACACCCCATGTTTAAATTGTATACAAAACACTATGTACTAAATCAACAAATAAATGTATTAAAGTTTGACCACGACTCCAGCCCAGATATACCATTATCTTAAACTCATCATGTGTGAGCAGAATAGAACTAACACATATATCATGATACACTCTTTACCAATTAAAACACAAAATCTATGAGCTTGAATTCAATGCTCATAGGGGTTCACAATGGACAGCAACTAGTGATATAATTTGACAAATGAATTCAAGCAAAAATTTGTTTGTACCTTCTAGCTGTATCTCATTCAACGACTTTCCCACAAAGTTTCCGATGTTCCCACTGTCCACAGCCATTAGCAGCTTAGCCACCTTAGTTAGCTCAAGAGTAGATGCTGATAATCTATAAAAATCTCGGTGGACTTGAGCACTATGACCAAGATGGTCTGCCAGCCAGTCCAGTTGGGCATCTTTCAGATTCAAAATCTGACGTATGGTTGAACGAATCAGATGTGGCTTCTCTTATTTGGTAGTTTCAGCTAGCTGTCTCAAGCAGTCACAGGCCCTTAGATTAGTAAGGTGGCCTGGTCGGGCAAAGAAGTAGGGGTTCTTTGTGGGAACGCCGCAAACATCACGACATAAGACCAGGCGATCCATTGTGAGCTTAGTTTCCGATGGAATTAAAATTGGAACCCTCCTGCCCCTTTTTCTACTTGTGTAGACCATGTCTAGTTCCTCCATTAGTTTGCGCTCCAGTGGAGAAAGATATTTTTTTATGTCCTTTATGCTGGAAGTGTTCCAGTCTGGCCGGTTGATATAGGATGTCAATCTAAAAAAGCAAGAATTACAAAAAAAAAATATATTACTACAATTACACATTGGGGTATTCACACATTCTTCAATCATATGTTAAAAGCATCACCTTATAATAATGTACCTCGGTATAACAGTGGTTTTATCATGGTTACCATGTGTGGTACTTAATCCATAGGTTGTACTTTTATGATTTTACCATGGATGTATTTTTATGGTTTTATGATGGCAAATCAAAAGTATGTTTTAACCTGTCGCTGCCATGGTATTTACCAGTTTCATCATGGCATCACAAAACAATGTGCTATGGTATAGATTTTCTGAGGTTGTTTTAAATGTTCCCATTCCCCTTAAGAACCCAAAGGAGTTTGTGACATACATGTAATGATAACAAAAAACTGGCTCCAAGAATGTTTTCTGCATGTACATACTGAGCTCTCAAACATCCAAGACAGAGGAAATAGATTTGAATACACATATGAATTACAATTGCTCTCTGTTGTAACAATTGCCGAGACACTGTTCAGAAATACATGTATTGCAGTAGCAATGTACCATAACTTTACCATGATACCGACATACCATGGTGAAAACTATCCTACCGTGGTACAGTATTAATCATAACACCCCATACATATAGATTCTGTTTTGTGATTGGTTTAGAGGGCGTTGCCAAGATCTGTCATACTCTTTAGAAAAAAGCAGCGTGAATGCAACATATATTATACCCATAGCAACCAATGTACTATACCATAACAAACAGTGTATACTATATTTTAGTTCACGCACAGCATTTTCAGTAACATACCCAAACTCAATCCTAGTGCATCAGTACATTAAAATGTGCATAGGTACAAGGTTACAAAATTAATAGTCTGTAATCATATACGATTAGATTACAGTGCAGTATTCTAGCACAGTTTCAGTCCATCACAAAGTAAATATGACTGTGGAAAAATATGTGTATCCGGATCTATTTGTTAGGTGTTATAAAACAAATATTGACCGCTTTTCCTTGTGTTATGATTAAAACTATGACTCCCTCTGCTGTGCTCCCTGGAGCATTCTGTTTTCCCTTGGCTTTACTCCCCTTGGTAAAATAGAATGCTCCGGGGAGCTCCTACATGTATGGTAAATGTTTTAACCATACTCAAAGCAGTCACTACTTGCATACTATACCATAATTTTACCATGGTTCATTATCGTCGTACAACAGTTCACTGAGTATGGTATTGTAACATGGTATGGTGTTTATTGTACCATGGTTAATTGAAATAACTAAAATTTTTTAATTCAAATAAGTTGTGACCCCAAGACAAAAAAATCATACTTACAACAGCTGCTCCATTTCTCCAGCCCTTCTCTTATTAACAGTTGTGAGGCGTGCCAAGACAAGCTCACTACATTTTCGGAATGTTGCTGCAGTTGCCTGTTGTTTCAGGCTTTGTTGTTTCACTCCTCATCTACCGGTCTTCTCCAACAGCAGAGAGCTGATCACTATCAACACCAGCAACACTGGCTCCATCAACAGAAGCAGAGAGCTGGCCCCCATCTACACCAGCAGAAATGGCTCCATCAACAGAAGCAGAGAGCTGGCCCCCAACTACACCAGCAGAAATGGCTCCATCAACAGCAGAGAGCTGATCACCATGAACACCAGCAACACTGGCTCCATCAACACAAGCAGAGAGCTCATTCCTATCTACACCGGCAGAAATGGCCCCATCAACAGAAGTACAGAGCTGGACCCCATCTACACCATTAGAAATGGCTCCATGAACAGAAGCAGAGAGCTGGACCCCATCTACACCAGCAGAAAAGGCTCCATCAACAGAAGCAGAGAGCTGGACCCCATCTTCACCAGCAGAAATGGCTCCATCAACAGAAGCAGAGAGCTGGTTCCCATCTACACCGGCAGAAATGGCTCCATCAACAGAAGTAGAGAGCTGGACCACATCTACACCAGTAGAAATGGCTCCATCAACATAAGTAGAGAGCTGGACCCCATCTACACCAGTAGAAATGGCTCCATCAACAGCAGAGAGCTGATAACCATGAACACCAGCAACACTGGCTCCATCAACATAAGTACAGAGCTGGACCCCATCTACACCAGCAACACTGGCTCCATCAACAGAAGCAGAGAGCTGGACCCCATCTACACCAGCAGAAATAGCTCCGTCAACAGAAGTAGAGAGCTGATCGCCATCAACACCAGCAACACCGACTCCATCAACAGAAGCAGACGGTTGAGTACCACACAAATTAGGACTGTTTTCTTTCCATTGCTGAAAAATATAAGACAGGTTGTAATAAATACAAGCTTTAGTTGCCTAAGGGGAAAAACAGAGTGGTGACAAGGTCTTAAATGGGCATGTACGCTGACAGGGTCGGGGTATGTGAAGGGACACGGCCGCATTGCATTACTCTTGTATGCAATTTGACTCATCACGAAACAAAGCTATAGGACATGACAGAAACAGATAATTGGTACAGATTTTTCTACCTCATTTATGAGTGGTAATTAAAGAGTAGTGACTTGTTCTTAAACAATTTTAAAACCTTGTAGGCTGATAAAGGAACTCGCCTCCAACCTGTTACTTTATCACTCTGCAGCGGTTTGAAACGGCTGTTTAATTAAGACCTTGTCCCTACTCAAATTACTCCCTTATTCAAGTATGACCACTCAACTGAACCCGCAAATCTGTGTGTGTATTGGTTTTGTTCACAGTGCGTTATGTCAGGTTACATTTTGGGGGTTTTATGAAGTAGAAAATAAGTTTGGTAGTTAATAATTAATTATTTTCATGTGGGCATGTCATGGCCGAGCGGTTACATGTAAGAGCATGCACCCAACTCTTGTCACACTTGTGTCCTTAAACAAGACACTCTAACCATTATTGCTGTCCTTCAGATGGTACTTAAAGCCCAGGGTCCCTTGTGTTGTTTAATACTTGTAAAAGAACACAGTGCACTTATTGCTAAGAGAAGGGGTTCGTCGCGGTGTTTCTGGCAATGGCTGGGAAATGCACCGAACCCATACAACGTGCTACATAGTTGGGTCTTATTCTCAGACGTCACCCCACAACAATATATCAGCAAAAACATACCTTGACTTTTGGCGCAGCTTCAACTGCTTTTATTTACAGCAGTGCTTTAAAATAATGACATAAAATCCTATCAGACTTAAATGAGGGGGCAGCTTGCCCAGCCTCAACACTAGTTAAACAGCAGTGCTTTAAAATAATGACATAAAAGCCTACCGGACTTAAAATGATTGTCGATAAAAGAGGTGGCAGCTTGCCCACCCCTATAAAACACTAACAGCAGTGTTTCTAATATCAATGATATTATTAAATAATCATATAAGGTTTAAAGTGATTCCACCGCTGGTACATGCGGTTGGATTACATGAACTAGCCCCACCTGAGCAAGAGGGTGCTAGTGTTACCAAATAAACATTACAACATATTTGTCCCCACACTAGGCAGAGGAAAAAAAACCCAACTTAAAATGGGAGGCCGTAATAGGGATGGTGGCGGGTTTCGAAGTAAATGTTACTCTCAGTGAAAGCTGAGCCGAAGTGATTAGCTTACCCGCTTCTCAGATGTACCATGCTTGTGTTACGCAACCCAAAATAAAGGTCAGTTTGACCACCCAAACATTGCATAAAGGTCAGCCTTGCTACCCCGGGAAATATAGGGTTAGGTTACCTTTATGGCTTACGTCCAACCACCACAAGGGACGTCGCCAAGGCATGTCTAACAATATTATTTCCCAACAACCATGCAGCAGAGGATGCCAATAACCAATCTGTCAGCACCGTGTATTGCAGCATGGCTCTGGTACACTGCGGGGGTCTTCTGCTGTGAATAATGTATTTTATCGTTTATACGATAAAATAAATTATTCTCAGATGACACCCCACAATAATATATCAGCAAAAACATACCTTGACTTTTGGCGCAGGTTCAACTGCTTTTATTTTGTAACAATATCTGGTCAATTACCAGTTTATCAAACATGTACGAGAATACAATAAAATGCAACACTTATTAAAACTCATGACATAATCATGACTTAATGAAGGGCAAATGCTGAAGGGCAGCTTGCCCATCAAAATGTACCGGGCTCGGTTTACTTGGCAGCTTGCCATAGATAAAATGAGGGGGTAGCTTGCCCATCCTCTTCATATAACACTAGTTAAACAGCAGTGCTTTAAAATAATGACATAAAAGCCTACTAGACTTAAAATTATTGTCGATAAAAGAGGTGGCAGCTTGCCCACCCCTATAAAACACTAACAGCAGTGTTTCTTAAATCAATGATATAATTACATAATCATATAAGGTTTAAAGTGATTCCACCGCTGGTACATGCAGTTGGATTACATGAACTAGCCCCACCTGAACAAGAGGGTGCTTGTGTTACCAAATAAACATTACAACGTTAACATTTCAGCCAAACCCCCCATTAATTTGTTTGACCCAAAGCAGTGGCAGTCCACTTCCTTAGAAAATAATGCCAAGCGCGTGAAGCGTGCCCCATAAGGAAGAGCAGCGACAGCCGGGGGACGAATCATCATTTCGCTAAATTGAAATAACCCTTGAAGACCACACTGGGAGGCGGAATGCCCTGAGCATGTAAACACCTCCTGTATAAGAGCGGAGGTTGTCTAGAAAAAAACCTGTTCCCCACCTTGGATAAATGAACACCATCAAACCTGAACAAGGCAAAAATCTGACCACTTAAATTGCGGATGACGGAGGACAGCAGCCCCAATGCATCCGCTATAAGATCGCGCCCACCGATCGATTGCCCCTCACTTCCTTACAAAATTGCGCTGAGAGAATGCGCAGAAATAGCAAGCCCTGGATAATTTTGTCTGACCAGACTAATATGGCGGTCAGTGCCCGGATGCACATTTATCAACCGGGGAGAAGGCCCCTGAGCATGTAGAGTGTCTAACAGCTGATGGACATCAGGATAACGAGCGCCTACACATCCATTCCAATGTACCTCCGGCCAGCAACCGAGCCCTTGGGACACACTGCGCAAAAAAGAGTCGCCCACAATCCAAACACCAGGTAGTGTAACACCACCTGTTGAACACATGGAAACGATATTTATAAAACAAGCAAACCAGGCAATGGTCAATCGTCGATTACACAACTGGAAAATGGCACATTGCTGCAGGAGGGATATAACTGTCAACGGCAACAGACCGCCATCGACCCATGGATTGAGTGTCCGTCCGCTGCAGTGGTAGCTGCCCCAAAACGAAAAGAATGCGCTGTAAAATTTGCCCCACCCCGACCGGAAAACTGTAATAGCCTCCGAAGCATGATATTAAATTGAAATTGCGTAAGGGGGTCGCCATTAAAATGGCAGAAAAACCGCCATGTGACAATGGTCGAATTGCTGCAAATTCCGTGCCTTTACAGGGCAAAGCAGCTTCTCACCGTACGCACCAGCCGAATCTGCTGAGGAATACTGGTTGGTCTTGGTGTAACCATGGTGTAACCATGGTGTAACCATGGTGTAACCATGGTGTAACCATGGTGTAACGGAAAGAGAAAAGCACTGAAGCAGACGCCTTGCCCACATCACAAAAACAAATGTCAGATAACATGAGCAGCAATCGCTGAAAGCGGGTACGGGAGGCCGCAGCAAACTCGCAAATGCACATAAAAACAAAAAGTGCACTTAACATAACCGCCTTGAAAAGTAAAACTTCAATAGATGAGGAGCAGTTCCTGCAATAAAATTGACAACAAAGGCAACGTTATTGGCAATCGTTGATCTGCCGCTCCAGAAATCCATCGACAACCCTCTAGTAAAGACACCAGAAAACCTCTGGTAGGATCTGGCCAAACACGCAACTTTTGTGAACATAACCCACCCCAGAAATCAGACCTTTGCCGGCCTACATCGAGAAGTTGTCGCTTTTAAATTAATACAAGGCACTTCCGGTTTCGACCGGAAGTAGAGGTCATTTGTTGTCACGCAATTTAATACATAATTATTTACTACAATATAATCCAGCAACAACCAAAGGCCTCATCTTCTTGATTTGACATAGATCTTCTAAGATAATTTGTTACTTTATTTGTTTAAATGTAGCAAAACTTTGTAAATTGACACCTAATAATGTCAACATGACGTTAACGAATCGGACTCATCTCGTAATCTATCTAACTATATGTGAAGTATCGGGTAAATAAGACCGCTACACACGAATTGAGCATGTTTTAAAAAGGCAGACGATCAAAAGCCTGACATTTGATTGCTAGTTAGATCCGCACAGACGGCCGTTTTAGAGACTTAACAAAGCGTAACGCCAAAATCAAGTTGCGTGAGCTTTGATATTATAATGTCACAGCAAGTAGTCGCTCTTTCGATTTTGGGAGTCTCGGGACGGGATGCTGACCGGTGCAAACCTCAGGGATGTGATGTTCACTACTTTTACCGTGGGGTCTGACGGCGCTACTTACTGGACGGGCATGGTACTGAGGGTTTTGGACTACCTTAACTGTGATGTTCTACCGTACTACCGAAGGCTACCTACCGGTGGTGAGCGCCGGACTCCCCGTTCCCGAGCACTCTTGGGTCGATTGAGCACTAAAACTGGTATTTCTTTGAATATTCTAATTTCATTGATATTCGGCCAAACTCTTACTTTATTATACTGATTCAGTTCATTTACGAATTATGCCTTGATGTATGCTATATCCAACTTCATTTTGTCATCACCCTTTGTAAGCTTTGATTTTGTAAATAAATTATTTAACTTATTGTTACTGTACACAGAATGTTTCAACCGATGCCTTTGTCAGTTGCTGGTTTTCCCTTTCTTTAATCGTTTTGGTAATTCCATTGTTTTATTAATCTGCCGTGCGTACCGACTTACGGGGTTTAACCTTGTGAGTTGGTCGTACGTAACTAAATTGATTGACAATTTGAGTCATTTAGTTTAACCAGCTTTAACCAGCTTTAACCAACTGTTAATATGGCACTGAAATCTAATGTGGAAGGGATCGTAGTGACTTTGAGGCTTAACCCTCAGAGCCCAAATTAGATAAGCTTAAAAGGTCAGAGTTGTTTGAGGTAGCTAAATACTATAATGTATCTGTAGTTAGTAGCATGAAGAAAGCTGATTAAAGAGTAGTGCTTGTACAATTTTTCATCGATGAAGAATTTCTTAAGGTACCAGTCGAGAAGCTACGGACTTTGTCTGTAGGTTCAAACTACTCTGAAGAAACTGTGATTAAACTTAAAGAGCTAGAATTACAAAAAGTTCAGGCAGAGTTAGAAATAGCTAAACTAAAGTATGCTCAACCAGAGGGTGGGACTTTGTCCCAAGGCAAACAATTTGACCCAAGTAAGCATATTAGATTGGTACCTCGGTTTCAAGACAAGGAAGTAGACAAGTACTTCTCACATTTCGAGAAGGTTGCCGGACATGCGTACTTTGTTACTTTAAAGTGTCTTAACCGGAAAAGCCCAAGAGGTTAATTCAGCCCAAGAGGTTAATTCAGCCCTACTTGTAGATCAGAGTTCAGACTATGAGATAGTTAAAGCGGCTTATGAACAGGTTCCTGCAGCCTATAGACAGAAATTTAGGATCAAGAAGAAAAGTGATAGCCAGAGTTATATTGAGTTTTCTCGAGATAAGGAAATTCTCTTTGATAGATGGTGCACTTCTTGTAAGGTTGATAAAGACTATGCTAAGCTCAGACAGGTAATGCTTTTGGAGGAATTTAAGAGTTGTGTACCTTATAATGTTAAAGTTTATTTAGAGGAACAGCAGGTCAAAGAAATACACCAAGCAGCTGTGATGGCTGATGATTATGTGTTGACACACAAAACTGATTTCACTAAAGGGAAAAATTTCCCTGGTGGTAGGAGAAGGTTTAAGGCTAATAATTCGCCTTTTGATAAGAATAAGTCAGCAGACAATAATTCTGAGCTTAAACCAGACTCTAAACCTGAAAGTTTGGACACTAGTGGTAGTAAGGCGAATGACTCATCTAGGTCTAGCGTAGTTTGTGATTACTGTGGTAAAACAGGGCACGTTAGATTAAATTAGATTTATTTATTTGTCCACGTTAAAAACATAGAAATTTGACATCCACTGGCCAAATACAAGTATACACAATCAATATAAAAACTATATAAATTACAAAATAAGTTAAGTTAGAAATACAAAGCAACAAAAGACAAAAGACCCGCACACTAATAAAAAAAAATGCACCAGCCAAAACAACGCCAAACGGTCCAGTAAGGACATCAAGACAACAACAGCCATGGAAAAGAAACACAGTCTTCCCACCCCCGTGTAGCCACCCTTGACCAGCTAACGCTGCCCCGACCAATCCATTCGAACAGTGCGGACAATACATAAAAAAACAAGACCATGGTAAAAAGTGCTAACAATCCTTAGTAACCCTGCTAGCATTGTTGTTGAACATGTGAATAGCATTAGGAACAAATGAACGTCTGGTGCGGCACAGTGAAGTCCTAGGAATAGAAAGACGAATACCTGACCTATTGAATGTAAAACAACTGTTAAGTGGATGAGAGATGTCTTGCATTATTTTGTGTACTTTTATCATACAGTGAACCAATTGAATCCAGATCAGTACCAATTAAACGCTGAGCGATTTTCCTTGGTCTCTCCAGTTTCTTGATATTTTGTTGAGACAGATTACCAAAATTACAAAATTACAAAAGTGAGAATACTTTGGATCAGTGACTGGTAAAAAAGATTTAAAATCCTATTGTCAACATGGAACTCTTTTAGTTTTCTCAAGAAGTACAACCTTTGGTTAGCTTTACTAGAAAGTAATTGTGAATTAGTGTTCCAATTGAGTTTACTGTCAATAGCTGTGCCTAAATACTTGTACTCTGAAACCTGCTCAATAGGATGATTATGAATGACCAGGGGTTCATCGACTGCAGCTGAGCGACGGAAGTCAAAGATCATTTCCTTGGTTTTCTTGAGCACTAAATGATGGCGCTCACACCAGTCGAAGAACTTTTTGACAGCACTAATGTATTCAGTGGAATCATTGTTCAAGTAACCGCTAATAACTGTGTCGTCTGCATACTTAATTAAACTGCAGTTGGGACTAAGATCAACGCAGTCAGTAGTGTACAGAGAAAACAAAACAGGTGAAACCACGCAGCACGCAGCCTTGGGGAGCGCCTATACTCAAATGTTTGACGCTAGACACCATATTATTACACTTTACCCTCTGTGGTCTATCTAAGAGAAAATTGTGAATAACCAACGCAAGCTGTGGTGTAACATCCAGACTCAATAACTTATCAATTAAAATATGTGGAACAATGGAGTTAAAAGCACTAGAAAAATCAATAACAAAAGACTTGGGGGCATCTAAATGATTGTACAATTTCTGAAGAAATATGGTCACGGCATCTTCAACACCTCTATTACTCCTGTAAGCAAACTGAGAGGAGTCGAAGTGTGAAACTTGGCTGCTAAACATGTTTAAAAGAAGCCTTTCAAAACATTTCATGACATTGGCTGTTAGTGCTATAGGGCGATAGTCATTCATTTCCTTTGGGTTCCTGACCTTCAGTAGAGGGGTAACAAAAGAAGATTTCCAGTTCTTCGGAACAACTCCACTGTCTAACATAAGATTAAAAATATGAGTAAAAATGTGGGCAAGTTGTTGGCTACACAGATTTAAAACCCTGTTAGGGATGCCATCGGGGCCAGGAGCTTTTCTAACAGTAGTCCTAGCAAAAACATTACGAACCTCATCAATATTAACAACAAGGGAGTCATTAGAGTTCTGATCTTATTCTTTAAAAATTGCACAGTGGTATTGTTTTCATCGTGAAAACTGTCAGAGTCAAACCTACAGTAAAAAGCATTTCATTCATCAACAAAGTCTTTATTACAGTCAGCCGAGTGTTTAGGTTTGCCTTTGTAGCCTGTCATTGTCTGTATGTTCTGCCACGCAGCTCTCAAGTTGTGACCATTAAAGTTTTGCTCCAGTTTTCTTTTGTAGTCTAACTTTGACCGTTTGACCTGTACGTCGATTTCTTTCTGAATTCCTTTGACTTCAGATTTATCTCCCTTGGCGAACGCTTCCCTTTTCCTTTTGAGAAGTGTATGCAGGTCTTTAGAAATCCATGGTTTATTGTTGGGATACACTTTTACTGTTTGAGGGGGATAACAGAGTCAACACAAAACTTGATGTACTCGGATACTCCATCCACTCTCCTCCAAAGACCCGGCAGAGTCTGTGAACACATTCCAATCAGTGTCATCAAAACATGATTGTAATGTCTCGGTAGCAGTAGAGCTCCAAACGCGACGTTACCTGGTGACCACCTTGCATCTTTTTAATTTCTGCTTATAAGATGGCAGTAAAAGAATGTTGTTGTGGTCTGACCTGCCAAGTGGAGGGCATACCTTAGATGCATAAGCTTGTGGAATGTTACAGTAGCAAAGGTCGAGGGTCGATTCATTCCGTGTGTGTTGCTGCACATACTGTTTATAGGTGGGCAATGTATCTAGCCTGCATTGGTTGAAATCTCCCAGAATGGTTTTTGCAGAGTCAGGCGACATAGCCTCAAGATCGTGAACTTTGGTGGCAATAAAGTCACTTGCTATTCCAACATCCGCTTATGGGGGGATGTACGCTACTAATACAGTGGTAAATAAAATGGACAGAGACCAACAATGAGCACTTCGTAGTCGGCTGTGCATAAAGTATCCCTCACTGACATTGATCGTTGATGTACATACACACCCCACCCCCACGGGATTTTCCAGAAGCTTTAGTTCTATCTCCTCTCACAATTGAAAAATTATCCAAGTTTACTGCACTGCCACTGTGAAGCCATGTTTCAGTGAATGTCAAAAGGCATGATTCTCTATACTCTTGTAGAAATCTGACATTAGCACGTAACTCATCCATTTTATTTTGTAGTGACCGAACATTACCCATAACAACTGTAGGCAGTGGTGGTCTGAATCCTCGCTTCCGAACACGCTGACGAATGCCACTCCTCCTGCCCCTTTTCCTTTGCGAATATCTCGAGGAAATGTATCATAGTCTGCTGGTTTGGGGTAAACCCTTTCACGTATTCCCAGTAACTGCTCACGTGTATAATTTACTCGGGTAGACCGTAGCAGGTGATCGTGGTTGCCGGGTTGGGTATTCACCATGACGAAAAACTGTGAAATAAGTCCAATTATCAATAAAAACAGGAACGAAGATGAACTTGACAATAGCGGTGACATATTGAAGACAAAAGCAATCCCTCACTGACATTGATTGTTGATGTACATACACACCCCACCCCCACGGGATTTTCCAGAAGCTTTAGTTCTATCTCCTCTCACAATTGAAAAAATTATCCAAGTTAACTGCACTGCCACTGTGAAGCCATGTTTCAGTGAATGTCAAAAGGCATGATTCTCTATACTCTTGTAGAAATCTGAC
>JAUELU010000053.1:6766968-6784031 GCA_032357145.1 Evasterias troschelii | reverse complement strand
ATTTTTGGAATTCATTTGCCAGGTCCTGATCATTGTTGGTTGATGGGAGGACAGGGGTTTTGGGTTTGAGCAACAGCTTATCAATTATCTTGAAGAGCTTCTTTTGATCTCCTGAGGATTCATGCACTTGGGATGAGTAATGTGAAATCTTTGCCTGGTTGATTAATTTCCTGACCACAGTACATTGGTTGCGATATTCCCATCGTTGTGATTCCAGTTTGCCGTTTTTCCGCCATTTCCGCTCAAGTTGACGACAAATCTTTCTTGCAGTTCGAATATCAGCATTGAACCAGGAAACTTAAGTTCGGACCTTGACGGATCTTGTTTTCCAAGGTGCGTGTTTATCCAAGATGTCATAGACAGAACTTTCGTATTGCCTAACATAAGAATCCAAGCAAACATGATCGAGTTTTAGCTTTTCTAAGTGAGTTCCTATGTCTTGGAACACTTCAGGAAAATTTACTTTTTCCCACTGTCGGCTCTTTACAGTGATGGTCTGCATAATGGTCTGATAACCCAGGTAGAGTGACAATGTTTGAGACAATAGGTGGGGTGATATCACGAGTTATGACAAGGTCCAGGCAATGGCCAAGACGATGAGTCGGCTCCATGACATGCTGGGTGAGACCAAAAGCCAGAAGCAAATGCTTAAATTGGTTTGCATTGGTGTTATGGATGTCATTAACATGAATGTTAAAGTCACCAGTGATGATGATGTCAGACAAATGAAGGAGATATTCCAAAATCAAATTCTCAAATTCTCTTAGAAAACTTGAGAAAGTCACATGTCGGCCGTTGGAATCTCTTTCGGGTCTGTACACAATGACGAGGCGAACAGATTTAGAATTTCCAGAAATCTCAGCATAAAGAGATTCAAAAGTTGTGTATTGGACGTCATTACTTTTCACAGAGACAGATAAAGTGGATCTGTACAGTATTGCAGCTCCTCCACCAGTCTTAACAGGTCTAGGGATGTGATGAAAATAGTAGCCAGCAGGGGTACACTGATGACATGTTAAGTCGTCACCTGGTCTCAGCTATGTTTCTGAAACAGCAACAAGATCCAGATTTTGTTGCAGAACAAAATCAACAAAATCATCATACTTGTTGCAAATGGACTGTGTGTTCAGAACACAAAGGCTGAGTTGAGATTTTGCAGGAGTCACTGTTGCTTGAACAGATGGAAGAATAAATTTAGGTTTAGGGGTATCATGGACTGTTCTACGGCGGCCAGCTTTTTTACCACGATGTGTAGGTCGGTAAACACTGCTGGGATTTACAAAAAGTCCAATGTTCTGTAAAGCAAAGCTACACGAAGGCAGGGTTGTAGCACATATGGATGGGGCATACATGTATCGTAGACTAAGAAGCTTGTTACACGAGTATGAAGATGCAGAGTTCGGACTAGTTTCTGCTGAGTTTGAGTTATTTCAGCTTCAGGACCAGGATTTACAGCAATGTTACCGACTAGATCACAATTTCCAAGTGAAAAGTGGCTGGTGAGTTGTCGTAGTAGGAAACAGGGCATTTAAGATATTTTCGATGCTTGATGATACCTAGCTGTGTCTTTGGCAGAATGCATGCTCCATACAAAGTTGGTGTTGGTTGAACAAAGCCGACCACAGATGAGTCATTGCAGCAGGGTGGTCCAGCAAGCAGGGAGAAGATAAACAGGAAACAGACCACCATTGTTCTTACTGCACAGCAATGCAACCACCAATGTGTGTGTTAGCTTTATACAGCAGACTTTTCAGCTGAGACGGTGAAAAAATCCAACTGAAAAACACTAATTTCACAACTCGTATGACTCCAGGATGCACAGAAAATGTCTAGTAGATTCCAGTCGTAGTAATAAATTCAGTAGTATAAGAATGAGGACACAAAATAAGCAAAAACTAAAGAAATTAGCAAACAAATACAGAGCAGATTTGAGTGGCAGCTTGTCAGGCGCGCATCTCATACTGGCCTGCCCCACGAGCTTCAGTCATATGGTGTGTCAGGCAGAGTGTTATCTATAATCTCTGCTTACCTTTCCTACTGCAAGTTGAAGGTTGCCCTTGAGGGTCAATCTTCTCCTACCTGTTCTATCAATTCCGGTGTTCTGCAAGTCTCAGTACTTGGTCCCACTCTCTTTCTTGTTTACATTAATGATCTGCCCGATGAAGTTTTGTCTCTTATTTCCTGTAATTTACCTACCCTATACAATGTTATAGTAAAATTTGTATTTCTCGTTTAATTTTGTTTCCTTTGTGAGGGGTGCAGGATTCATGCTTTTCCCCACTTTTGTTGGAGGAGTCCTACATTCCGCGGTCACTGCTCCATAAGAGTGTAAGGTTCCAACCACTTCCAAAGAGTGTTTGACTCCTTCTGCACCTTGCCTAGTTGGAGGGGGGCGTGGTTTTTGTCTCTTCTGGCTAGGGATCCCCCCGTTTTTTTTTGTACACTGTTATGTCTATTGTCTATTGCTCATACTGTTTATTGTTAACAACGTTTCCCAGTAATTTTGTAAACTATTATAAGTGACTTCAATCGTATTAAAATAAAGATGTCATTGAAAATGTCAAAAAGTCTTCTTCTTCTTTTTCTTCTTCTTCTTCTTTTTCTTCTTCTTCTTCTTCGAATTTGAAAGCTCTGATGTTCATAACTGGGCATCTGATAGATTATGACTGGAACAACATTTGAAAAGTTAACACCAAAATCGTATTACCTTTCAATCTGGTCAAACCGGAAGGTAAAAGTTTGCTTTTGTTTTTTCTTCTTCAAAAAATCATTTTCGGAGCTTATCTACAACATAGTTCAAGATTAAAGTTTAATTGAACATTAAAACTTATCAGACAGTTGGACCTCAATATCAAGACAACTCACCCCTTGATGATGTCACGATGACGTCATCAGGTATCAAATAACATGAAATCAAAGTTTAATATTGGGAAAAAAATCATAACTCCTGAATCCCTAGTTGGATCTTTACAACCTGTTCATCATCAAGAAGGTCTTTAAAAATACAACAAATGTTACACAAAGCATGACCTTGTTTGACATCGACTTTCAGTTCATACCGAATGTTAAAATTTTCAAAATTCAAGTCTCAAAAACTAGCCTACTCATAATTTTAGCATAGTTTTTCCATCAGGTGTTTAGATCTACTCAAACTTCTGCACAGAAATGAGAACAATTTTACCTTTCATACTGTGACAGGTGAAAAATGTATGGTCTTGTTTTCTCTGCTTTAGGTTGCTTAATTCTCTATTACTTAACAAATAGGTATATTTACTCTATCATATTTACTTTTCTTTTTCATTCATGACATTCTAACATCTTCAAGTTTACAGTTTATTGGATCTGTGGGAAAGTTCAATCTTAATCTTATCCCTAAGTCATTGTTTATTGGAACTTGAGTGACCACAAGTAGCACTAAAGACTCATTTGCGTATTCCTTTGTATTTATAGTTGTTTCATGTGTATTCATAAGTAGTCATAGCCCAGGAATGCACTACTTGATTCCTGTGGGTCTTTTTCATAATCTTAATTCAGTTGGTTACAAGACATCACTTTGTAAGGAGCAAAGTTATAAAGACATAGTTTTGTACAGCGCTGGCTGCGCGCGGATTCCACTGTGGGAAAAATGGAAATTAAACATCATAATGCTGTTTCCTGACTTGATTTTTGGCCCTGTTACAATACATTGTACATGTAGTTTAGTGTACAGTGCATGGATACATTCAACATTGTTTGATCATGTTGACCACCCAAAGATATTCCATCTAATAGTTTTTAAAAAATCATAACTTCTGAACCACACATGGATTTTTACAGTCTATACATCATCTGAAGGTAGTTAAAAACAAACAAACAAACAAACACTACCCATAGTGTGACCCTGTTTGACCTTGACTTCGGGGTTGGGGGGGGGTTCTCTTCCAAGTGAATCTCTTTGCTTTGAAATACACATTATTTTGTATAAATTATTAATGGTCATATTCATTTTGCTTCAGGAATTGGAAAGATTTTCTTCAGTTATTTGCAGTATTGATGATAAAGGGGATGCGTCTAAAGCCTTACACCACCTTCAACAAAAAGCAAAGATGATTGAGACATTATGTTCTCAAATGAGACCCTCATCAGATACAAGGTATTTTCAGTGTTGTACACAAGTATTTTTCCACAGAGATTTTTTTCATAATCCTAGCTACAGTCTTGGAACAAAATTGAACAAATGTAATGTCAAGTATAAGGTAATTTTCAAGTCTCAAATCACTTTCTATTTACGCTTTTTCTATAATAGTGACCGTTTGCCATTAAGACATCCTTCCCCAAATGTAAGGACAACATTCCAAAACCTGTAGACCCATTTTGCGTCACAATAAGCTAGACTGACCATCTAATACAATTGTGATCTCAAAGTACTCTCAATTTCTATTGTTATCACAGAATGTACCCTTTGATAAATAATAATAACAATAATAAAGACATTTATAACGCGCAAAACATATCCACCCAGAGGGTGCTCAAGGTGCTCACAAGAAGAATAGTAATTAAATATGACGTGTCATCAGGTGGGATTTCAGTTTACTTTTGAAATTATCAATAGTTGGACATGTCTTGACTGATTTAGGGAGATTGTTCCACAAGCAAGGAGCGGCGGAAGCAAATGCTCGATCACCCTATGATCAAGCTAAAGAACCCACACAATAGTACACCATCCTACATGTATCATGGGCACACTTTTCCGGTTGTCACATTTGGCATTGTACACTATATGATCTACTGTTAATTAATCTACTGCCAATGATGAAGTGAAGTAGGATAGCCGATTTTGAAACAACGAATTGACAGCTGAGCTAGAAGAAATAGAGTTGGTTCTATTGAAAGAAAGGGAGGACTTATAGAAGGCTTCAGTTAGCAATTCTACCTCCCCAATAGTATCCACTCCCAAGCATTGTGCAGGAAGATGGCAATTTGAATGTTATAATAAAGATCAAATGACCAATTCTTTATGTAATGAGTCGGTGATTTCAAAGGCCAGCTGAAAGGGGGGCAAATGGAATGCTGCTTCCTTTATTGTTTTTCATCTTTAAATTATCTGGTGTATAATGCCAAATATGATACTTAGAACAGTATGCCCATGACATTTGATATTTCAGACAAGTCAGAAATAGAACATTATGTAACATTGCATTTAACTTAAAGGTTTCAGTTTTTTATCGAAAGGTATAAGGGCAGATTTATCACCAAAAAGTTCCTAATTGTATAAACATCAACCCAAATGCAAACTAATTTAATAAATAAAGTCAAAGGCATTCAAAATCTCCCCAAATAAAGGTTGTGTATAAGAAAACAAGCATCCACATTTACTTTTCAAAACAGTTGATTCACAATTTGGTATTTTACTTATAAATTTTAATTAAGTTGACTACATTTTTTTTAATGAAGTTTCAGTGCCATTTCAACATCTATGGATACAGAAACATCTTCACATGTTGACATCCAGCCAAGTGTTGTCATGCTAGAGAGCAGTGACTATAGCTGTGAGGACCAACTTCCACCTCTCCTTAAATCAGACCGTCATTCATTGATTATTGGCAACAGTTGGGCACTTCACAATAATCATTCGAGCAATCCATGTACCAATGGCTTGTCTAATGGACACTCTTTGATTGTTGATCCACCTGGAAGTGATATTGACAACCAAAATAGAAGTGAAGAAGTACTTCCTGTTAAACATGTGACCAACGGTCTTCAACAGAGAACAAGTAATATAATGAATTGCAACAAAACAAGCACACCAAGAAACCTCTCTACAGTGTTTGAACGTAAGTGTTTAAAAAACAATGAGGTCACAAGCAAAAATCTTCATAATAGTAACTTAAATGCAATTATGCACAATCAAAGTTTAGCAACTGAAAATTCAGCAGTAACAATCAACAATCAGATGTCAGCCAACATGTTGATAGGATTTACACCAACCCGAATTGAGGATGAGTTACCCCCATTGCCTCCACCACCCCCTCCTTTATTTGGTGAGTTATCTTATTAACATTTGTCAAAGACAGCATGGAAACTGGTGACATTGTTTCTACAGGTATGCTTATTCACTTTTTATATCAAGACGTTCTTTACAATGTTGTCTTCTTTTTTCCCCCTTTTCTTTACAGTGCATGGTTTATTAACATTGATATTTGATGAAGGTTTTAAAGGAAACTATGTTTAAATCTACTCTCCCTCATCATCTTCCAAAAGCAGTATACTTCAATATTCATTATAATTTTTGCAAATCAAAACTAGATTGTAAGAAGGATTCTTGGTCTTTGGAACTTATCTTGATGTAAAAAGGTTAAGCACATTTTGAGAAACTTAGCATGAAATTGTTTAGCATGGAAGTTTTATATTCGCTGCATGACCATCTCAAGAGAGAGCTGAGTGTTTTTTGATACTTCATGTAACCTATGAAAACCTGTTGGGCAAAAACATATGAAATAATCTACAGCAACACTCTTTTAACTTCTTGATGCCTTCGTAGAAAAGTTACTTTAAAAGTAAATGGCAAAAAAGTAGCTATACTGTATCGTGTGTGTTAAATGCCAATATGAGATTCTGCTGCGTTGAACCCTGTCATGACTAAACAAATCTTTACCGTGCCTCTAATCGGACTTTAAAGGTAAACTTTGTTCTGAGATTATCATTGTCACAGTGAAACCATGTTTAAATAAAGATAAGACAAACAATCTCATGAAATGCACCATGACTTTTTCAAGAAATACTGTATTATCATTCCTTGAATATGCCTGAAGCTTGGCTGTTATCCATGGCCAATAATCCACCAATTAAAGGAGAGAAACAAAGTTTGATTGGGATTGTGCCGAATATATTGCCATACTGAGGAATCACATGAGAATGTATTCTCTGGTTAGGAAACATACCACGTATTCAAAGCATAACAGAGACAGTGATAAAGCCCCTCCTAGCATCAGTTCCCTCAGTGTTTAAAGCAAAGAAAAAAATGTGTGCCTTTTGCACTGGCCCAAAGACAACACTATACAGGGTGGGTTTGTTTGCGAAATATGCCAAAAATAAAAGCAATTTAAAAGGTTACCACAACCGCTAACATCGGGAGGGTAACACGTGATTCCTCATTTTGGTATTATATTTGGCAGAATCTCAATCAAACTTCGTTTCTCTCGTGTAATTGGTGGATTCTACCTCACAATTACCTCCATTCGGAACCACGTGAGATTTCAAAGCTGTCCAGTGAAAAGGTCAATAAAGGGGCCAAGAAACACATGATGCAAAGAAGAGCTTGTTTGTTTCATGGTTGCTGATCCATCAAGTCTAACAGCATTTAATACAAAAGAAAATATTACCATAGATTCTTTATGGCTTCGAAATTAGCAGGATCGCAGGATCGGCTAGAAAAATAATTTTTATACTGTGGTCTAGCTTCAAGAAAAACAAAGATCCTTTAGATCTTGGAAATGAAAACGTCTTTAATCTTAAACTGTTGCTGCAAAATGCAGCAAGAAATCAACATTAGACTACAACAAGTTAAACAAGAAATACACAAATGTTTTGATTTCAAAGAGCTTGTACTGACTTTCTCCTCAGTAAGGTCACATAAGTAAATTAAATTGTGTCTTGGCTAACACCGCCTTTGCGAACACTATCTGAGGCTCCGTACATTGGGTATTGCTTCTATTATAGAATTAAGCAAAAGTTGAAGCCGAGGACCAACCCGCTGTTTCTAAAATAACATCTGTCGGGACCCCTCTGTTAGCGGCTGCAGTAGTTGAAGCAGATCGGAAACTGTTGGCCTTAAAATTTGCGTTGTCAATACCTGCTTTTTCTAGACAAGATTTCAGCCATTGACTAATGGTTGAAGAGCACACTTCCTTGTGTGGGGCAGCAAAACTTATGAAAAGTTGAGTAGTTTTACGAAGACCTTTTGTTCATTTTAAATATTCTGAAAGTGTTCTCATAACACAAATAGTATTATCCTGTGGATAAGCTGAAAGTTTCAAAACGGGTTGAGCCTTACTCGGTTTAGATGTATTTATTAACTTTGTGATTTTAATTTCAACATGTTTATCTTTAAGGCACATGTTGGAAATATCACACATGGATAAGGTCTGTGAGGCCTGCCCCCGATTTCACGAAACTCATCGCATGAAGCGATGCATCGTATGGTTTGCGATGCGTCGCATACCTAAGACAAGCGTGGCTGCGACGAGTTCTACATTCCATTTCACCATACACGTCGTAAGCGCGACGAGTCGCAACTCAAAACCATTGCACTCTTAATAAAACAACCCTTTGGACGAGGATGAACTGCTAAAGTTATGTGGCTGTTTTGTGTTGTATACAACTTGGTCATGAAAAAGTCGTGTATACATGTAGTTCATTCAAGATGGCAGGAGAGTGAAATGTCATCTGCTAAAAGTACTCAAAGTATTAATACTGTTGTTGATAAGAGTTTCTGTCGATCTTTTGGGTTACATTTTTAGAAACTAAATACAAGTATTCCTAGTGCAAATTATTACATTACAGTCAGTCGCTACGATAACGACTCGTTATCATAATCATTTTAGGTTAACAAGAAGGTATTGTGTATTCTGAATCAAGCATATCAAGCATTTTGCAAGCATTTGCGCGTTGTCAAATGAAACATCGCTTTCTTAAGATGACCCTTTGGGTAGTCGTAACTTACGACGTGTTCTTCCTCGTAGTCAAGGAACTTGCGACGTATCCGATGCATCGTAACTTTGATGAAATCGTTTTTGTACGCAACTTAAGACGTGTAACCGGTCGTATCTTGCGTTTACGATGCGTCGCAGCGCTTAGTGAAATCGGGGGCTGACCTGTTGTTAAGGCAAACAAACAAGTAAGTTTAAAAGTTAATTGTTTAAGGCTCATTGACTGCATAAGTTCTTAACCACTGACATAATCAAGCAATTGGCGTACATCCCATGTGTATGAATGTCTAGGCATTTGTGGTGTGGTGTTAAATACGCCAGGTATGAAACCTATGACGAGTGGGTGTGTACAAAACTTAGAGTCTGATGTTGACCACAATAATGCCGACAAAGCACATCTTGCAGTGTTCACTGTGCTGTATTCTGCACCTCCATCAACTAATGATGACAGAAAGTCAAGTACAGAACTCAAAGAGGTCTAAATTGGATGGAGCGACCATTGAGCACAGAAATGTAGCCATTTGGGAAAGGCAGAGTTGTATTTTTTCTGCGTGCTTGGTTTCCAGGCCTGCAGGATGAAATAGGTAGTTCTTTGTGAAAAGCCTCTTTTTTGGAGTGATTGCCTGATAAGACTGCAGCCGTTGATGGGTCGCATAGAGCCACCCTTTTTCAGTATCAGAAAAATGTTAGACAAAAATTGCCCTAGACAAGGCTTTGCCTCAACAGTTGCACCTTTCTTATGCATAGACTTAATTTCTTTATCAACCATAAAAGTTTCTGATTTTGAAAACTTAATTGGAGTTGGTCAATGTATTTGAAATGGCAATCTGTTGAATTCAATGTGTGAGCCACAGTGAGCCACTGTGTCAAGGACCCATTTATCAGAGGTAATATTTGCCCAAGCAAAAACAAAATGCTTTAATCTACCTGCAATAGGTGCAGGCGTTTGAGCAAAGTACTTACTCACTGAGTACTTCCAGCACCTTGTTCTGCTTCTAATCATGTCTGCTTTGATGACGAGTCCGAAGTACTTGGCTGGTTTTGGTTCACATTCTGGTGGCCATATGCAGTTGACCCGGAACTGCCCCATTCGTGGTTACCTCATGTACCACCCTGACCCGCTGGTTGGAAGTATGTCGCCCTCGCCCTAAAATTGTAATTACCTCTTCCGAAGGATGGCTTGTTTGCATTGAATCGTCAAGCATTGAAAGGGCGTGGTACACCATAAGAATTTGCATAATCACCACGCAATTTTACATTTGATCCAATTTTGTTGGATTTTTGAATGCTCTTGCATGACTGTCCAATGTCGTCCCCAAACAAAAAGTTGGTACACGGGACTTGTGAGGAACAAAGTGTGGCATAACTTTGGCCTAAGTCTGGTCGAATTGCGTCTCGACGGTGCAAGTTTAGCAATGAGTTGCCATGTCCCAGAACAGCAATCGCATCAATTATATTGCGAATGAGTTTGGCCGTGTCAGTTTTCAGCTTTTTTGCTTCAGGCTGTCAAGAGCTCATCTGCTACCAAAAAAAATAGCAATAGAACCATGTACAAAAGAGAACACATTGCCGGTTTCAGAAAAGACCAGATTTCCAGGTGACCCGTGTTAAACTCAAATTTGTACAGTTTTCATGGTTTTGAGGCTTATTTTAAATTTTTCGTCCAGTGTCTCAGTCTGGATTTTTTCCCAGCACAGGGCGTTAACAGTTTCAGCTAACTGTTCGTTTATGGCTGGCCACAATTTCTCATCATTTTTTACCAGGACTGCCAATTCATTTAGCCAATTGTCATATTGCCCAACTCCGAGCAAGAGAGTATCAACATCAGGGTCTGAAAAATTGTTGCCCCTTCGGGTACTGTACCCTTCAAATCACAACTTAACCCAATGTTGCCCTTTTCAGGTGCAGGGTTATCCAAATAAGGGTAACAATCTGTTATTTCACTCTCTTCAACTTCCTCCTGTTGAAGGTGGCCAGTAAGCGAGCTATTGCTGAAACAATTAAATGCATTGGCTAGTGAAGCGACTGACTGCTGCAATTGGCTAACCGTAGCTTGCAGATATGAATTAGTGCCTGCAGAAGTCTCTGTAGCGCTCACAGATGTTTGGCTTGTGGCAGCACTCTGGGCCAAAGATTCAACATTATGACACTTAGAAGTGCGCATTTTGGCCTGTGGCTTGCGAGCGCAGGCAGAGTCGCAGGCATCAGTGCCAGCAAGATGTGAAAAAGCAATTTCCTTTTCAAGTTGTGTGTAAAAAGTCTTATCTTCCAACAGATTTACCTGAATCATGG
The DNA here is from genome assembly GCA_032357145.1 of Evasterias troschelii. Taxonomy (NCBI): domain Eukaryota; kingdom Metazoa; phylum Echinodermata; class Asteroidea; order Forcipulatida; family Asteriidae; genus Evasterias; species Evasterias troschelii. The sequence goes on along the minus strand of JAUELU010000053.1, from coordinate 6,773,052 downwards.
CCTCATCATGCAGCCATTGTGTTTCACTGCTTAAGTGAAAAAAAACTACCAAAATATCTTTGAGGACAAAAAACACGCTGGTCTGTCATGCAAGGTTCCTACCACTGTGTGCGCCAGTCTAGCAGCACCACCAATCTCAACCTCTCGCAGTTTTCTGCTCATATTATATAACTATACCAGCTATCGGTTTGATTGAATATCCAGGGGTTCGTTAACGTCTCGTCCCTGTTCCTGACCTGTTTTGAAGAAGCCAGCTTCAACTTGAGTGCTGTATTTTTACACTAACTGTATTTTACACTAAGTTCTGCTGTACAATTTGCTCATGGCTCCAACAGCGTTTAGTGCCTTAACGCACAAACGTTGTGATGGTTTGATAGCACTGCTTTTGTTCGTCTCCATTCAACTGACTATTGTCCACTACATCAACACAATGACTTATTCAAGTAAACAATTGTTGCTACTGAAAACAGCTACTGTTCAACACGCCAGTCTTCCCGCTGATGTCTACAATAATACACGCAGACTTGGTATTAATCGCAAGCCGCCTACCCATAGAGGAACCCGAGCGGGAAAGATATCTTCCACCACCTATGTTACTGGTAACTATAACAATTACAACCTTACGAATGATGCAACTCCTCTTACACCTAGTTCAATAAGTAACTGCATAACCATGAGCTTATGGAACGCACCGTTCATTCGTAACAAAACTGACATCTTGTGTGAAATGATCATTGAACATGACACTGATGTCATGATTCTTACTGAGACCTGGCTGAGAGATGATGATCAGGTAGTGATTGGAGACATGTGCCCACCTGGTTTTTCCGTATTGAGTGTTCTCCGTAGGTCTGGTACCCGTGGCGGTGGTATCGGCATTGTTACCAGAAATCAGTTGTCCATCCAATTAAGTCTTGTGACCTAGATCCTATGCCCACATGGTTAACCAAAAAGCACTTACCGGCTCTGATCAAGATAGTTTGTCGCATTGTTAACTGCTCAATTTCCTCAGGTGTGTTCCCAACAGAGCGTCGCCAAGATAGGATAACCCGTTCTAAAAAAAACATCCCTCGACAAGCAGCAACTTACAAACTGCCGCCCTGTCTCTAACCTACCCTTTCTGGGATAATTCATCAAAAAGTGGTTTCCAAACAGGTCGCTTTCTTTGTACACTCCAACAGCTTTTCTGAACCTCTGCAGTCTGCTTACCGCTCCTCCCACAGCACCGAAACTGCTCTTCTTGTTGTCCAAGATACAATCCTCAAAGACATTGATAGACAACAGGGTGTCTTTCTCGTCATGATCGACTTGTCTTCATCATTCGATACAGTAGACCATGGTATCTTGCTGCAGCGTCTCAAAGATGTATTTGGTCTTGACGGAGATGTCCATCACTGGTTCCTGTCGTACCTTAGTGACAGAGTTAGTCAGGTGTGTGTCAAAGGAGCTCACTCAACTGAAGCACAAAACAAACACGGTGTTCCCCAAGGATCGGTTATTGGTCCACAGGTCTTCACCTACTACTCTCACTTTATTGGTCAAATTATCCGTCGTCATTCTCTCCAGTTCCACATTTATGCCGATGATGCTCAGGTATTCTTAACTTTTGATCCCACCAAGCCGGGAGATGCTGCCTGTGCCTTGTTCAGACTGTCCCAGTGCATTAAAGAGCTTCAATTCTGGTTGGTTGCTAATAAACTCAAGATGAATCTAGATAAGACAGAGTTCTTTATTGCATCTTCCACCTCTCACTTAAAACGTCTTCAACACCTCACTCTCAATATCAACAATCTTGTTATTCGTCCCTCTCCCTTCATCAGGAACCTGGGTGTTGTCTTCAACGCTGACATGAATATGTCTGATCACATCACACAGCTCTGTCGCTCTTTCAACTGGCATATCCGTAACCTCAGTCGGATCAGAAGATTTCTTGACTTTGATGCATGCCACAATGCAGTCCGTGCCCTGATCCTGTCTAAGCTGGACTACGGCTGTTGTTTGTTGAACTGTGTCTCCATGAAAGACATTTCTCGTCTCCAACGACTTCAAAACAGATGTGCTAGGCTAATCTTCCAGATGCCAAAACATTCCCACACCTCACCACTTCTAAGACAACTACACTGGATCCCAAATAGCCCAACGTATTGAGTTCCGCATACTGGTCCATACCTACAAATCATTAAATCACAGTGCTCCAGATTATCTCTCTTCACTTTTTGTAATCCAGGACTGCCCATATTCCCTTCGAAGATATGATGCTATCTCCCTTGTGGTGAACAAGTCACGCAAACTAGCTGGTGAGGGAGCTTTTTCCACTGCTGCCTCCCGCCTATGGAACGGTCTTCCTGTCCCAATTAAAAACGCTCAGACTGTTTTGTCCTTCAAAAAGGGTCTCAAGACTCACCTGTTCTCCAACTTGTTGCTGGTTGTCCCCATTACTTTGGTCTTTCTTTTCTCCTTAAGCGCCTTGCATCCTTTGGTAATTTGGCGCTATATAAATCCAGTTATTATTATAATTATTACTGTGGTATGCTAGGAGGGGCTTGATATAGCGGGGTCGTTATCACTTTCTTTGTTATGCTTTTAATACGTGGTATGTTTCCTAACCAGATAATACATTCTCACGTGGTTCCGAACTGAGGTAATTGTGAGGTAGAATTAGCCATGGACTTGGACTTAAACTTGCCTTCCATATTTTGTATACAATGAAAAACAACGGTGGCAGCCTATTGATCTCTCGTAATCCTCTTTTACTAGTGCCGATGTAACTATGTGTGAATTTTGATGGGGACGTGAGCTTGGGAAGTGTGTGGTTGTTAGCGGACAATCGTGGGGAGAAGAAGAAAAAGTAAGAACTACATGTAGACCCTTAGTTTTTGTTTAAACAAAAACAAGTGTTTGATGTAGACTTGTATAAATAAGCAGATAAAATTTGGTTAGCATGTTTTTGTAGAAAGTATTGATATTTGAGAAGTTAATTGTGGTTTTAAAGATTTAAATTTTGGAAAAAAGAAACTTTGATTATTAAGCCTTTTTTGAAAACCAATGTTGTCATAGCTTATTTCTTATCCGGACATTGAGATTTTTTAGTATGTGTGAAGTTTAATCTTTTTGAAATTTGTAACATGTTTACATTTTAAAACTTATCAAAAAGGGCCCTCTTGAGTTAATGACATATTTGAAGCCATTTATCCAAATCTCAGATCATACAGGCCTGAGAAAAAAATGTGCACTCCAACTTGCTTTTTTTTTACTGTGAGACAAGGTCAAGTTGGTACTATCTCTGTGCAAAAGGTCTTCAACCTGATGTAAAAATTGTGTTTAAATTGATTTATCCCGAACAAACAATGAAAGAGTCATGACACAAAACATTTGATGCTCACTGTCTCGCATGGACAGGGTCGAAATTTATTTCCTTCAATTTTACTCTTTTGGTCAAAAGAAACAATTCAATAATCAAAGGAGTCAGCCAACACTATAAAAGGAGTTTAATCAAAAGTGGACACACAATTCTTTTCCTCCAGTGATAGACTTGAGGAACTTCCTGATGTCTATTAGGAATCCCAGAATTATCCAATTCAAATGAGTTTGCCGCGGACTTACACAACATAATAATCAAAATTTGGAAGTGTCTACTCCAAGGCACTAACTCCACTCGGTGATGAGACCGGTGAAGCCAAAGGGAGCAAGCAATAAAAGCAAGCATATGAGATTTAATGGCTGACACCTTTGTTAAAATTATATACATCACCTGCTCCGAGCTTCTGCCGAAGCATTTCTCGCAGAGTCTACCTGAAACAAGATAATTATTTATGTGTTACCATAAGTTAATTTAATTTTACAAACCACCAAACAAATTGCGTGTGATCCAATGGGAGCAACTTGCCTACATGTACATTGACAGCCTGGATGTTTGTTGAAGTCGAAACACACTTTTTCAATGGTTTTCCAGCCTGTACTTGTAAGTTGAGAGCAAAAACCACTATTTCCGTGCTCTCTATTTGGGAATTGGGGGCCAAAACCACTATTTTCCTGGTCTCTATTTGGGAATTAGGGGCAAAAACCACTTGCACTAAATTCACGTGGTCGTATTCCAGCAGTGACACTACTGCCAGTAAATGGTGATGGTGTCATATATAGTGCCCATAATTCATTATCTACCATCGCCCAACAGCGTTGTGGACATTCTTGCATTCTTGCCCTAAATTGTTGGTCGTATGACCGCCGTCCAAAGCATCCATACCACGATGCGGCAGTCCTAATCAGATGCATGTATTTGAGTAACTCAAGTATATGGATGTATCAGACGATGGAGGTTATAAACTGCTTTGGTTTACTACTTTTCCACACAATTTGACCTTCCTGGTTCACTGACAAAGCTATGCCTTGGTTTTCTTGATGTTGCAAGTAAGGGTCCCTTTTCTCTAACAATGTCACCAGTGTCTCCTTTTTTGATCTTAGTTTTTACAGTTTGCTTAACACCTGTTCCAAGCGGGCTAATGCTGACACCAGGGGGGTGAAACCTTACTGTTGTTGGTGAAATAGTTCCTGACTAGGAATTCCAGATGTGTACGTTATTGATCACTACTGGTACATTCATCATCGGCATGTTAGTGTTATTAACGCCCACTTGGGTTGCATTGTTGCGACCCATGCTACTGTTTGTCATTGATGGACCATTGGCTCCTGATATTTCTACTTGCTGTTGAACATTTGTCAATGCATTATCATCAATATTACCACCAGGATTTGTATAAGTTACAGTGGAAGTATTATCTATATCATTCAATTGGAAACTACCTTCCAGCCGCCTGTTTGCTACTACTCTGGGCATGGCACGTCATTGTTGCCTTTCTTGTTGAACGGGGAGTTGTTGTACCCCTGGTTGCTGTCGTTGACCCGGTACGATGCTGGAGCTTGACTGGTTTCTGCCTGTGGAGGTGGTTCAACTTCCAAATCAACCAACGGTTGTGCCCTTGGTTCCCTTGGTTCTTTGTGTATTTCTGCCGTCACTTGTTGCACATTGGCACGTCTAAGATTGCGCCCTGATTCTTGTTGGCTTTCTTGGTCTGCTGCCAGGCGGTGTTTTGTACGGGACTGCGCCCTGTTTTGCTGTCCATGGCCACTCCCAGTCAGTGTACGCAGATTTGCCGATTGCAGCTCTTCATTTCGCTTCTGAATACGTTTTCTGCCCATAATTTGAACATATATAGGCCTACTACCGTAGTATTTACATCGTTTTTATACAGCGAACATAAAAAATCAAAAACGTAAAGAAATTCAATTTTGACCCTATCTCTCCGATGTCGTGACAGAGAATGAACTGCAATGCTTACCAAGGCTGCGATTATCGACCTACGCCATTTGTGATTGGTCCATTGAATTGACACAACCCTTGAAACATGCATCATGATTGGTCCAGACTGCGCGTCCCCAAAACAAGGAGACAACGAGACCTAGGATATATTTGACAAGGATAAATTAGTTTTCTTCGATGTTCAAAACAAAACTTTAATAACTGGGTTGAAAGTGTTAAAGGAATCTACGGATCAGTTTTAATCCGGGTAAAACCTTTTTACATGGGTTGCCAATTACACAGTTCAAAGTCAGGTAGTGTTAAAAGGGTTCTAGTGATTCTACCAGAGTCTTACCCACCTCATAATTTTTATGCCCGTAGTTGCAACACAGAAGGGGCATATTGTTTCTTTAGAAAAGGGAATAATAGAACAGCAAGACCCCACAAACTGGATTTGTGTTGTTGTTAGACCCCTTTTGTCAAATGTCAAGGTCATTTTGGCTAAAACAAAAAATGTTGTTGGAGTGATAACTTGAGAAGGAATGCATATTAGCTGCAAACTTGGTTTGTGGATTAGTCTTGGGATTCTCAAGAAGCTTTTGGACCCAAAGGCCAAGTGTCAAGGTCATTATTGCTAAAACAAAAGAAATGTTGTCTGAGCAATACCTTGAGAAATACTTGAGAAAAACCATCACCCCGCCTGTAACCATCACATATAAATGTTGGAATGAAACCGCTCCCCCTTACCTTACTGAACTTATCACTCCTTACCAGCCTAATCGCACACT
>JAUELU010000053.1:6735958-6748507 GCA_032357145.1 Evasterias troschelii | reverse complement strand
TTTTGTTATCACTTAGTATTACATTCCCAACAACATGTATACTTTTCTAGGTCATAACCTACGTTAAACTAAAATAAGTGAAGAAACAAAATCTCACCCACGTAAAACTCCATATGGTTGGGACCACTATGGTCCTGGAAGTTAGAATGCGCGGGAGACTTGCACAGTCTATTATGTAATAAGCTCATACTGCATGCCACACCAAGCTTAATTAGAACGAGGGATATAAGACTGATACAACACTTGCAGAATTTATCAGCAATGGAACCCAGTTCTCTGGGGCATATGTTTAACCATACTACCTGCATATAGAGCAAGGCTACCTGACAGGATGAGTTGCCCCATCAGTGTGATTTACGACCAACCCAATCTTCCAAGCAGGGCTTTTTTCCAAAGTTACTTCTGGTTTTCTACTGATGTGTTTCAGACAAAAAGGAGTAGGATCATAGTAGGCTAGTAATGTACGTACTACCATATTACCATCCAGTACCACTGCCACAGGTACCTGTCTGGAATCCCTTCCCAACTTTGATTTACAAATGGCTCTGATAGAGAGATTGTTACCAGGACTGACCTTCCATGATTTCTGAATGAAGATTACCCCAATAAAATATACAAATTACCCTAAAGTTCCTAATGTTTCTTTAGGGGTATAGACCTTTTTATTGTTGATAAACAAACCGCGCCTGGTTGGCATAGACGGCCGAATATTACCAGCTGTTGTGACCAAATTCAACACTTTCTGCCAACTTTTCAAACCTCAGTTGGCCAAAACTGAGGCTGTGATGTTACAATGTGATGTTACAATAGAAAGGTTTATTAGTCGCAACAACCAAGAATATCCTGTAACATGCAGACTCGTTTGTTATTCCAGAATCTTTTTCTGGGTTGCCTACTCATTCTGCCGGCTCCAAGTCTTTTTCTCTTGCTGGACCAAAGGAATGGAACAAATTACCTAAACTCATCAAGGAATGGAACAAATTACCTAAACTCATCAGGGAATCATCTTTAACTGCAATCTTCAAGAAAAACCTTTCTAAACTTTATGGCTATTATTCTTCACAAAGTAGGCCACCAATTAAATAATGTGATGCATCTCAGCTTGTTCATTTCCATACATGTTTTTTTTCTGTGACCTCTAGTGACGGTGACAACAGACACCTAGAGGATCTCATTTAGTTGATTTCTCTCTTGCAGACTTGTCTCCTAAAGATCAACCCGACTGCATAAACCACCTAATTTAATTGGTGGTATTCAAGGCACTATTGAGGGTACCTGACAAAGACAGAAACCAGGTAGTTCTGGTCAAGTTTATTGTCTCCCAAGGCAGGTCACTTAGCAGGAAGATACCTTATCATTTGATCGAACTATCTGACAGATTGGCTTCTAGATTGTTCTATGGAGCAGCAGATCTTCTATGTTCTGGAAACATCTCACATACATGTAGACCTATTTAAATTCTCACTCAACAAACAACTGCCTACATTCTTACTTTTGCAGGCTCAAGCAACGGATACCCTCGGCTTCTAATGGCCAGTAATTTGGTCACACTTTTGGTATGATCTCTCTGTTGACAAAAGTTCTCATAAAGCTGAATTTGGTGGGTTACATAATTATTCTGATCACTCCTTTCTGGTCAAGACAAGTAGAGATTTGAAACTTTGGGATCAATTTATCTCCATTCCAGTCATTCTTAAAAAATGAATGAAGTTATTTCTTAAGTCCAGGTTTCAGATATATCTTTGATCCAAACGATCTAGATCTTACAGACTGGATGTTTTCAAGCTAATCAAACAACAGGCTTTTGTCAAGAGAGACTGCTAAATTTGGCAGCCTTAAACAGAAGTGCCCAAACTTACTATGGCCATGTCCATATGAACTTATAAATACATGAACTATGCTTAACTCAAAGGATCTAAGGTACATGTAGTTGTACTTCACTAGTCTGAAGGGCTGGAATATTCTTCAACCATTTATAGAAATCAAAGTTTAATATTTGACAAAATCATAACTCAATCACTTCTACATGGTTTGCTACAATTGACACATCATCGGAAAGGTTTTTTAAAACCCAACAAACGTTACACAGATTGTGACCTAAATATACCTCGACTTACGCTATATACCTCGACATACCTCGACATACCTCGATTAAAAAAATCACGAGAGGCTTAAACTTGCCGTCTTCATTACTTGCATTTATCTTGTATAATTATCAACAAATAAGTGTTTTTTATTTCAATATTGTTATTAAACAAACCGTTCTGTATGGAGACTAATGTCTAAAAATCAAGCAAACTATTTTTTAAAAAGCAACCAATAGCCCATGCTATGCTCGCCCTTTTTTAACGACATCATCATCTATGCATAGGATGTATTTAACAATCAAAGTATCATGCACCGATACATAATGAGAAGCCAAATCACAGTATTTGAAAACCTGTTAAAGCTTCTAAGAATTGTAACTTAATAATGTCAACATGATTTGCATAGTCGGATTTATTAATCAATAAAGAATCAATGTCCATTGAAAAATAAATAAACCTCAGTGAGTGGCATACATGATAGTTGTACTTGTGAGTAATTCAAAGGCTCGTTTTAAGATATGCAACCAAAACATAAGGAAATTCGAAAAATTACTCTGTATGAAAGGACAATTTTGACCCTCTGCCCTTTCAAATAAATTAAATAATGTACTCTTATGCTGACAATGCGTTTTTTAAGTTCACCTTCGTTTTTCACTTACAATTTAAAACACTTAATTAAATACCAATGTCTCGATATTAACTTATCTAACGTCATATTGACGTCTCCAGTTTTCAAATTTGGCTTTAACAAAAGATTATTATTTCTAAAACTCATACTGTGAGTTGCATTAATTTCCTGTGTGAACTAACGTACAATCAAAGAAGATTTACAATTTACTTTCCTTGAAATTTCAAAACCTATCAACAATGTTTTTAGCGAATCAATGATTTAGCTAACGCAGTAAAACAGCACTGAGCCTAGTGAAAACTCGAACAACTAGAGTTTGTTTCACATACTCTAAATCTCTAGTTTCTTTTCTTTGTTTTGCTTATTCTTCTGATAGTCGTTTGTCCGCAAAAAAACATACTTGCGAACCTTTGATCAACTTGAAACTTAATGTGACCTTAGAACATAACGAGCAGAAGGTGTGTGAGCAATGATGTCATGATGACATCATCGGGTGTCAAATTACAAGCCATTTTAGTTCAAAAGGGCCCTCATGCAAATGCCTGCACCATGTTAGAAACTTGATGAAACCTCCATCAAGTTTTTGTGACGTCATGATGATGTCATCAGGTGTTGAAATACAGTAAATGAAAATTTTATATTTCACAAAATCATAACTCAATCACTTCTAAATAGTTTGCTACAATCGACACATCATCGGAAAGGTTTTTTAAAACCCAACAAACGTTACACAGATTGTGACCTAAATATACCTCGACTTACGCTTCAAAACGGGAGTTGGAAAAATAAAAAATCATACCACAAAAACTATCTGGCCTGCGTGTAAACAACACGAAGAGAACTGCATTGAAAACCCGTAACTAATCGAAGTGGCTGGCTATTGCGCTCTGTTGAACAAAAGGTTCAAAGTCCACCCATTCTGCTAACCACGCGGCTGGCTGCTCCGATCCATTGTTGAAAAGGTTAAAAGGTTAAAAAGGTTAAAAGTCCACGCAGGCCTGCATAACAAATCCATGGTGTCGCTATATCAAATTAGTGGTCAATTCAATAAATATTGGCTCCACGATAATGCCGACTCGGAAATCTATTTTGTTCGATGTTAGTCCATTGATAGCTCAGCGATAACCTTCGTGTTAGCCTGTTGTTGGCTTGGCCGTAAATAGCGACTAAAAGAGGGTATTTTGCTGGCCTGTTTTGGTTGATTGTAAGACTTTTGATAATTGAGAAAACGCAATCGAGAGATCGAGAGGTAGCACACCCTAGGTCATGAGTTTCGCAAGGCCTCGGGTCAGGGTGCTGCCAGTTCGTCCAGGGGGAACGCTCGAGGCAGAGGTCAGCGTTTTCCCCTGAAATCTTTGAAGCCTTTTTGGCCTGCCAATGTGACCTCCCTGATTTTTTCCACAACACCCCAGCAGTCGCCGATTACTCCTTCCTGCACTGCCTATGGTCGTGGCCGCGGCTCCAAGCCTTGATTTATTCCTCGGGCTAAGTCTTCGTACCGGGGTGGCCCGTGGTGCTGGTGACGATCGCACATTCTCAGCCCCTACCCTAGGGCCCGTGGGGGGGCATCTTTCCAATTTCGCAAAGACTTGGGCATTTTTCATCATCGACAGGTGGTTACTTGGTACCTCCCCCCCCCCTCGCCTCTGCTCAGGATAAACCCCAGTCCCATCAGATCCATACAAACGTCGGGCACTGGAGTCAGAAATCCAAGCTCTCCTCTCCAAAAAGAGCAATCACCAAGGTTCCAACTAGTCAGGAAAGCCTTGGTTTTTATTCAACATTCTTCCTACACCCAAGCAGTCAGGAGAATGGTGCCTCATCCTAAATCTGCGCCCCTTAAATCGTTACACTCGACCAAGACGCTTCCGAATGGAAACTTTGCACATAGTCCTAGAGTCGTTACCCCTTCTAGCGTGGGTAGCCTCCCTCCACTTGGCCCTTCTTGCGGTTCCGTTTCTTAAACATAACCTTCCAATTTCGATCGCTTCCCTTCGGGCTATCAACAGCTCCAAGAGTGCAAGCCTGTTCCTTCGCAAAAAAACAGTTTCTCTCGGTGTCGTATTAAATCTCCAACAAGGACTTGTCACCCCTACCCTCAAACGGATCAAGAATCTTCGGCGTGTGCGACTTTGTTCATGTCCGCCCAGTCTGCACCAGCAGCGGCATGGTTGCGCCTCTTGGGTCTCACTGCAAGTATGGTGGATCTCATACCTTGGTGCCGGATGCGACTTCATCCAACAAGGGTTGGGGTGCCCACTTGGGGGCTGAGACATGTGCAGCTGGTCTCAGCTAGAAAGCACCCTTCACATCATTATCCTCGAACTGTTAGCCATCCATCATGCCCTGATCAGGCAGCCTGTCAATTCTGTGGCAGCCTGTCAATTCTTGTATGCCACATTTGTATAACAACAGGAGAAAGGTTTGGAATTGGGGGTTACACAATTATCCCTGGATTGGCATTTTACACAGGAAGTTTTGTAGAACCTGTAGTTGCTCTTTGTACGTGAAACAAAGGGTATCATTGTAGTGCCTGCCTCAATATGCTACACACTGGAAAAACCGGGTTGATTACAATGTCAGCCGCCCGCATGTCAACAAAAAATTGAAAATGTGAGCTTGATCTGGGCGTTAAAAAGCATCTGCTGTACATGTAAGTCTGTCCCCAAAACATTTGTGGCTTAAGACGTCATCCAATATGAAGTGGTAAATAAACAAAGCACAAACGTTCACTGGCCGCCAGTTCCTGCAAGACACCAGAGGCACCTTTGCACCAGCTCTCAAAAACATTACAGAGTCCCTGTATCGATACACCAAACAGTACAGGCTCTATGTCAGACAACATTTCACAACACTTTCCTTCAGGCTCTTCACTTTTGGCAATAGTATGGGGGGCAGCATTGGACACACAGGCTAGCAGTGTTCATATGCCTCGACGATTGGATCATCCTTGGCCTATCTCACGAGACCTATGGGAGCTTGATGAGAGTCTAGGCTTCATCATAAATTTTTCGCCAAGTCTCACACGCTCCCAATGCAGATACCAACTTTCCTGGGTGCAAGACTCGACTTCTGTGTGAGTCTGGCCCTACCCACTGCCAAATGCATCTCAATCGTGCTACAATGTAATGCCCTTTTCCTGTCTGTTCAAGGGGCCCCAGCATATCTTAAATTGACCTGTGGCCTAATAGACTTATGCAGGCTGCAGGTGCAAACTGTTCTGCTCCATCTCTAGGCTCAGTGCAGACGGCACCAGATCAACTGTCTTGTGCTGAACAAAGCTTAGCTGGGTCTGCACCTTGGTTGGTGATTGGACTCCTCCAACCTAATGAAGGATTGTCCACCATGATTACAACTGATGCGATCACTCTCTGGTTGGGGGGCTACTTTGCCCTCATCCCCGCTAGACTGCAGGGTTGTGAGAAACCAAGCACTGACATGTGCATTTCACATCAACATCCTCAAAATGTTAGCAGTGTCGAAGGCCCTCAAACATTTTCTGTCCTCGAGAAAAAATACACTGGTAGCGGCGTATATCAGCCTACAGGAAGGCACCCAGACTTAGCGCTTATGCGTGGGGACGTGAGCTTCTACGCTGGTGCATTTGACACAGAGCAGCTTTGTCGACAGGCCACATTCTGGGCAATGACAATGTGACCACCAATGCCCTGTCTCATGGGCAGATCATCTCCACGGAGTGGTCCTTGCTCCTGCTGGTGGTACAGTCGATCTTCTCCTTGATTTACTGTCCACATGTTTAACTATTTGCGACCCTGAACAACCGACTGCCGGTTTGCTGTATGGGGACCTGAGACCCTAAGGCCCGGCAAATGGAGGCCTTTGCGATTTGATGGGATGGGCTGTTCGCTTACCTGTTTCATTCTCTGTCTCTCATCGCCAGGGTTCTGACCAAAACTTGGTAGGCCAAGGGTACGTTTGCACGAGTAGTTAACTTTGCTGCAGCTGTCAGCAAAAAATTTGACTGTGTGATAGCAAAAAGTAGCCAACTTCGCTGCTCTTTAAGTTTTACAGCTAAGTTGAAATCATCTATTTTCCAAAGAATCAACGACTGTTGGGATCCATTTTTGTAATTATTATCTGATCCAAAACATTTCTACGGCCATCTGGCCACGCACGTGAAGTGGTCGACCTTCTTCCAATAGACAAGCAACGTGCTGTGGCATGTTGACATTGTGCACTATTGGGGGCGTGATTGTAGCGCTCAACTTAGCTGATGATGCAATGTATTTAGTGACAAGAACAGACCCCAAAAAATTGTTTTTCTCTCCAATAAAAAGTAGAGTCGCTGCGAAACTTTACATATTCTTCAAGCCAACTTGTAAATTTATTCAACAAACTACTGACACTGTATGAGAAGAAAACTACCAAAAGCCGACATACTCTGCTGTGCTGGCTAACGGCAATGCCTTGTGTGAACGCAAGGTACATTTTAGCAAAGTCGTTTGGTCAAGCGAGCCCCCGCTGAGAATATTTAGCAGCGAAGTAAGCAGTGAAGTTAGCTACTTGTGTGAACATACCCTATGTAGGCTTACACATCTCTGGCCCACCTGCTCAGGGACATGTATGTAGATTGCCCCGCTAAGCTCATATTCTCCTGGAACCTATTCCAGGTACTCTCAACTCTAGCAAAATAAACCTACTGAAAACCTACCAAAAATAAATGGCCGACATCTCATTACTCAATTGTTGATTAGGGTAATTTTTCTGCTTGCAGTTGCTATTTTAAAGAGATGTAGTGAGCTTCACTTCTAGAGCCGGGGTACACTGTACCAGTCGGTTTCTTTCTGTGCACCAGAAATCTTTGTTCTGGACATCAAGTCCTTCTCGGCGGTTTCTGCAGACAAGCTTAGTGCCTAGTTCGGGCACTAAATTGAACATAAAATTTCAATGGTGACAATAAGCAACTGTCTGTAGTGTATTGTGTGTGAATTGATGACCCCACAGCCAGCAGTTTTCTTACAGACTGCAACTTTTGTAAAGACTACAGCACTAGTAGTACTACTATATCTAATGTTATGATTAAACTATGGTATTTTTTTTTTTTGCCACTTCACTACTTACAGTGTCTTGGCAGACAATATGGTATGTGTTTTTGAAGCTAATATTTAAGTGAATTCTGTGTTTGTTGGTTGCCTACTTCTCATTTATTTTTAAGTAGCCTATCAAGACACTTTTGCATTAGGCTTTTTAACAAAAAGTTCAAGTACCGAGAATGAACAGTTGCATCAAGGGTAGTCCTGACAGGCTCCATGCATGGAATCATGCAGTATAGTGTATGTGCGTGGACATTGCGTGGACAGACTCTGTGTGCGTGCATAGACAAAGTAGTCTTGCAACTAAGGCAATGGTGCAGGTTATCTGAAACATTTAAGCACCCCACTTCTCTTAACCCTTTAGTTCTCAAACCGCTCGAAACCTCCCTACCTGTTACTTTTCCAATTGCCCCCAACCACCCTACCTTTTACTTGTCAAATTGCCCCCTACTACCCTACCTGTTTCTCCTCAAATTGCCCCCAACCACCCTGCCTGTTACCCCCTCAAATTGCCTCCAACCACCACCCTACCTGTTACATCTCAAACTGCCCCCCCCCCCCCCCACCTGTTGCCAATCAGCCATAGATAAAGTGGACCTCAATATTACAATGGTTCAAAGATAGCATATTGTCCCCATAAAATAAAATAATGTATTCCACCTCCAAAGGTTCGCAGGCTAGACACGAGTATCACGTGGTGGCTAATCGAACGCTCTTGTGTAAGTTTTAGTTACACGTGTAAGCTAATTGAACGCACGCATTGAGTAGTTCTTGTTTATTTCATGCACAGTAATGGCGACCGTACTCGTTTTCACAATAAACTTACAGGTGTTTTTACACATAGAATACCATGATTTAAAAGATTTGTTAAAGAGTTTAATTGGAAAAGAAGTTATTTGTCGGTAATAGAGACACTTGTTTTTATTTCATACGGTATTTTGTCAATATTTTTAATCACCTTTTTAACAATTTGTTTCTTTGAGACAGTACAATAGTATTGATTACAAACGAACGTTACATTCTAGGTACAGTAAAAAATCTTGTCACTTTCCGTGCTCTGTTCAAAGAGTACATGACTCGATGTTTACTTGTGCGGGAGTGTTAGGGTTTTGTCTCAAAAGCAAACTTATTAGGATCACACTTGTGCACATGCGCCCAACTTGTGCGCCAACAATTGTTACAATGATCAAACGCATCAATCAATTAAAAATTGCTAGTTTAGCCCTCATCAAATCATGACTTAAATTGTGAAAGTTCACTTGCATCATACGTATATATAATTAATGTTCTTTAATGTGCTGACATAAAAATGTGCGTATTACCCACCATTTGTGATATAGTAAATATAAACCCATTGATTTTGCTACCGCCCAATCCCCTCCTTATAATATTAAGCAGGCGTTTATACAGTATCTAACTGCAAGGTACAAGTAAATGTAGGCCTACCTTGATTTCTGTATAGTAACGCTGCTTCAATCAGTCAGTAGGGAAATTCTTTTCAGTTATATTATCAATACAACACCGTTCCAATCAAATTTTTATAGACATGATGGAGTATAAACTTCTCAACCAAAATTCTGTAAAAGAAATTAACCTTTTTTCAAAATTATATTGTTCTTTAAAATGCATTCTCATTAATTTCTCTGTGGCACGGGACACATAAAAAACAGCTGCCATTACACTCTCTTTCCCCCCCCTCCCAAGCCAGATGTGAATACCACTTTAATAGTCAGTAAGACTCGTTTAAATTGGGTATTTATATTTTAGTGGGTGCTTTTTAATTTTGATAGTTGAATACGGCCCCAGGATCTCATGTCTTAAGCATTGGCACACAAATACGGCTAATTTTAGTTGTAATAATAATAATAATAATTGATATTATTATTAATACTGCTGGGCAAGATAAGTCTTTGCAGCCAAATGAAATTAAGGCCAGTATATAGAAAGCTAATGTCTTCTCTGTATAGAGCCTGTATTTCATATTGTTAGTGAAAGCAGTATGGTGGCCCAGACAGAGTACACATTTAAATAGGACATATTTGCCAAGGTGATACACTTTGATCTATGTAAGAATTACATATGGTTTTCAGGTGCATGGGAAGTGGTACCATGTACATAGAGAAGGTTATAGTGTGGGTAGTGACAGACCAGGTAAACACTTTCTTGGTCTTTAACATTTAGACTGATCATGTTATAGCATACATTTCTGGATGTTGCAGTGTTGAATAGGATCATTTCATTTCATTATACATGTGGCTGTTCTGGTGATGTGATGTTTGGGACGAAGCCTGACTGAAGTAGTTACCGGCACAAAGGATAGTTTTTCTGATGCTGTGATATTGCAAAACAATAAAAATATCGGGGCATTTTTATAGCAGTTTTTCTCAACAGTCACTTTACAGGAACTATACGAATGACTTATTAGGTGCATCTTTCACCTTGCTCACTTTTGATTGCGATGTCCCAAACAGTCAGTGAACAACTCGGGGCAAAATTCATGTATATAACTCCAAAACTGTCATGGATCCTCTTAACAATTATTTTATGCTTTATTCAAGTCTTTTTAAGTAAGTATTCAAATAAATATTAAAGTTTGAATCAATACCAAGTAATGATATGAACACCTTTAATGATTTTTGATTGTCTTATAGCTGATGCCAACAAAAAGAAACTTAAAAGCTTTCTTGATCCAAAAGTTGCCCAAAATCTTGGAATTTTCCTTGCTGGCTTCAAGATGGATGCTGAGGAATTGAGATTCAGATTAGCCATTCTTTCAGAGGATGATGGAGGTCTAAGTGCAGAGCAGATTAACATTCTGAGAAGGTATGCGATTCATTTTTGAAGTAGCAAGCATTGTAAGTGCATTTGATAAGTGATATGACGTTTAATGTGACCGGTCAATATACACACTATAACTCTGAGTTCTTTAATGAAACCAGAAATTTTTCATTCAATTTCGCAAGGATTACACTAACTCAAGAAATTATCATAGTATCGATAATGATTCCTTCACCAACGATCTTTGCAACTCATTCTAGTGTTTCCCATATGACAGCGATCTGGAGAACCAGGTAACTTTTTACAACAAACAATAGTCTCTGTCCTTGATAGTCACTGCCAAGACACCGCTCTAAACCACAGATTCAAATCGTACCACCTGGTACACCAGCAAAATTCACCTTGCCAGACACAATAGACTTAAACTCAGACGCAAAAAAAAAAATTGACAAAATCAGGAAATCTTGCTGACCTCTGCCTGTACCTCGATGAAATCCATGTCTCACAAGACTAACAAAGAAAGCAAAATTGGATCACTATACTAATAAACTCTTCACGGCCGACACAAAAACTGTTTTCAAGACATTGAACATGCATGCACTCCCCTCAACAGAAATATTCCTGCCCTTCCAAACACCAATTGCTTTAAGAATGTATGTGAAATGTAATGTCAAAACCTTAAAAATCAGGGAAAATATTAGTTCAGCTGATGTGTCTGTAATAACCCATCCTACTCCATGTGTAGTTCCTGATGAGTTCCATGAACTCAACCAAGCAGACCACAAATTCACTTACTGAATTAAAAAACGGTTAAAAACTTATCTTTTCCAGACTTATTTTGCTTACTAGGCTATTTATTTATTTCTAATTCCTTTGTATTGTTAGCTGTTGATTGATGTATAATTTACTGTTGTTTAGCATTTATGTATATACCTTTTATGTGTAAGAACGCTGTATAAATGCCTTGATTATTATATATTATTATTATTGCTCTATGGTATCAACAAGAACCTCATCAAAAAAATACAACATTTTCAATAACATGTAAACATTATCACAAAAACATCGTCTTTAAACAGCTTCACTGGCTTCCAGTCTGTCAAATTGCATGAAAAACTATGCATGACACCAACTTATCTCAAGGAACATGTCCCAATATACTCCAAATCGCATTTTTCGTTCTACAAACAAAATTCTCCTAACTTTCCTTAACTTCCGCAACCTTTGGCAATTGTGCCTTTTCTGTATCATCTACTACTAAACTCTGAAACTCTCTATTAGTGAAGATCTGAGGTACTGAATCTCTGGCTAAGGAATTACTCTTTACACATTGTGTTTATTCACTTGATACTGACAGAGCATTTGTAAATCAATCTTCAATTTTCTCAGAAATGCATACCTAGTTCTAAGTTTTTTGTGGTGAGCATTTATTTTGCAGCGTCTTTGAATAGTTTGGTCATAGATAGATGGTGCTTTACAAATTATTGTATATTTGGTTTGCGGTAACACCATGTGTATATCTACTTGCTAGGTAGGTTTGTTCTTTAAGAACTTGTCTTGCTTTTTTATTCTACTGCTGCGGAGTAGATTATTCGGAATTCGCCAGTTATCTGACTCGGAGTCAAATGTCTTAGCTTTGGGTATGAATTTTGCCACTACCCCCAACAA
Organism: Evasterias troschelii; assembly: GCA_032357145.1. Lineage (NCBI taxonomy): Eukaryota > Metazoa > Echinodermata > Asteroidea > Forcipulatida > Asteriidae > Evasterias > Evasterias troschelii. The sequence continues at coordinate 6,736,292 of JAUELU010000053.1, read as the reverse complement.
GATACCAGTCGAAGAGTTCATTCAGGCAATCGAATTCAGATTCATGAGGTCTTGAAAAACTCTAAACCTCCAAAATCCAATCTATCAAGGCAAGAATTCCAGGCTATCAATAACCTACGCAGGGATCCCTCTATACACATCCTGAAGGCTGACAAGGGTAATGCCACTGTGGTAATGGACCGCACCGAATATGACCAAAAAGTTCAAAGTATCCTTGACACAGATACCTATGTCCGCCTAAAGAAGAACCCGATCCCATCAGTAGAAAGGAAGCTGGTTACCAAGCTCCTCTCTCTGAACCGTAGCACTGCCATACCCACTCCGCTTTACAGAC
>JAUELU010000053.1:6720435-6735052 GCA_032357145.1 Evasterias troschelii | reverse complement strand
TCCGGAGGTCGTTGGTTCAAATCCCGCTCTAGTCAATTTTTCCTTGTTCAACATAAAATCATTTATAAAAAAATTTACCCAGTCAGTTTCCCTTGTGGTTTATTATTTGATACATATAAATACTGACAAACAATTACTCAAAATATTGTTTTACTGTTAATAAACATATACTCTTATATTAAAAAAAATAATCTATAAAGGGAAATTATAAGCCTACATCCAGTACCTTCCTTGTGTTGGGTGAAACGAAGCAAAGAATAGTAAGTGCATTCCTGTGCACGCTACACAATGTAATGTCCGGGTGGATTTATATTAAAGGTGTCCCTAAACTCCCCCCCCCAAAAAAAAATAATAAAAAACCAATAATATTTTTTTTAAATGTGTCTTTGGTTTGTAATTTATTGATTTGATGCTCATTGGAAAAGGACTGATTTTTTCAATTCAAAGACTAGAACTGATGTTATCAAATAAAAATTATACTGGGTATTTTTTCTTACAGATATCACCCAACAGCTGAAGATATTGAAACCTACAAAAAATTTAAAGACAGACAAGCAGAGCTGGAAAATACTGATCAATTCATGCTTCAACTGTGTGAGATACCATATCTCAAAACCAGATTAAATGTGTTGATGGTTGTCAACGAATTTCCTGTACAGTATGATGACCTTGCACCGGTTGGTATTACTTATGTAATGTTCTTTTTCATTTACTCATAAATCACTTGTACTTTGTTTTTCCTGCTCACAGTTTGTGAAAGTTACTGTAATAGTATGTTTGGAACTGGTTTTTATTCCCCCAAAAATGTTGGGCGTCTTCATAAAGAAGTACTCGACTAAAAGGTAGTTTACATTATACTCTATCAAATCAGCCATATCACTTAACATTTTTACTAGCTGCAATATGGGGAATTCACAGTTTTGTGTGCCCTCTATAGTTTACCCAGTACTTAGCTTAGCTCAGGCAGTTAAGGGCCTAGAAGGGCTGACATGAATGTGAATCGTACTTGTTGTAATTATTAAAGAGCAGAGTTGTATGATCTTGCTGCTTTATTTGCATTCATACCACAAGCAAACAATCAATCATGTCTTTGCAAGGCCCTTTTTTTTTTTTTTTTTTTTTTACGATTTACATAGCGCATATTAATTATCACTTAATTCTCTGTGCGCTTTACAACAGTGCCCTGGTCATTGGGCCAACAACATTCCTTTAATCTTTCTCAGCTCCCTGGGGAGTATACAGGCCTGGGCTGCCGTGGCGCTCCAAAGGCTTTTTCAAACACAATTTTAACCTCTACCCTTGCAGGTACCCATTTATACCCCTGGGTGAAGAGAAGCAATTATAGCAAAGTGTCTTGCTCAAGGACACAAGCGTCATGACCGGGACTCTAACCCACACCCCAATGACTAAACCACCAGAACTTGAATCCGATGCTCTTAACCACTCGGCCATGACACCTTACTTTCCCATGCTTGAGGGCTACTGTATTGCAAATTGGCTGTATTATGAAGTCTACTTAGTATCTTTAGTTTAAAATTTGTTCAAGACTTTTGGGGAAATCTAGGGATTGTTTTAATAATGATTGTAAAATACTTGTATTGTTTTCTGCATTTTGCAGACAGTTGACAGAGTTCATGATGCCTGTAAAGTTCTTTGCACCAGTGAAAAATTTGTTTGTGTCCTTGAACATGTTCTGGCAGTGTGTAACTTTATAAACAGTGGATCAACCCAAGGAGTGGCAATGGGGTTCAGACTTACAACTTTGCCGAAGGTAAGACTTAACAGTATCAGTAGCACTTTATTCATGCATATTTGCCTTTGTAAGAAGACCCATTTTAATATTTATTTTAATCAAACACTAGGTCACCCTGTGGCACTTACAATGATAAGTAATACCTTGGCAATTTTCCTTCTGCCTCCTTTCTTTTAGCAACACAGGCTTTAAAGATTTTAATGAAAGTAAATATATTGACTTGGTCTTGAGTGGGAGAGCAGAGGGGGCCGTTGCCTTTCCCCCAACCTTTGAGAAGGTAGCTATTCACCCCCTACTTTCTATGAAATTGCAAGTAGGAGAGCATTTTTTCTTTGGTATGCAAGTGATGTATTTGCCCCCTACTTTTAAAAGTATTCCACTGCTGCTGGCCTTGGTTATGTTGTCTCAACAACAATAAACACATAGAAATAAATTTGAAGACTTTGTAAGTTTCTAAATATGCTCACCATCATGAAAGTTATTTACCAAGTTCAATGTGGGTGTTACATTCAAGTGTTTAGTTGATTTGAACATGTAGGTTCCAGCAGTGGTTGTTTTTTGTATTTTTACCGATTCCTGCTAAGTTACCTTGGCATCTGTGTCTTAAAGTTTCATTGATATCACCTCTGCAGCTGTCCCACTTTGGTACTGGTAATATTGACAAGCAAAATACAAATGTGTAAGAGCAATTTACAAAATGCAGAAAATTGAAATACAACATTTAGAAGAGACAAAAAACATAAAAAGAAACTATCAATTTAGTTAAAAGAAGTTCCAATTCCAATGAACTCAATCCACAACTTCCCCCTCTCTTTTAAAATTTTTACTGAAATGGTCTTCCCTCATTTTTTGTTCCAAACACTTGATAACAATCGCTGTATAGACCCCTTGCACAAAGCGTAACGCACCTTCGAACAATGTGCGTTTACCATTTCTGCCTTTTGGAGAGTCAATTTCTTTGTGCACATTTTGACCCCCATAATAATGGCAGACAGGATTGGCTCGTGTTATTGTGCTGTCCCCAAAAGAATTCCTTGGCCATTGCATAGAGTCACATCACTGGAATTTGTCCTCTGGTGATATAGGATAGTTGCTGTGCTGGGATTGCTTCACTGGCCATTAGCGTCTTGGTCTGTCCATAGGTGGTCTGTCTTTGTCTTTGGAAGGCCAATGTAACAGCAGAAGCTATTTGTTTGACGTGTCACTGAAACACTTTGACTGTTAAAATGTGATGCCTAACAGCATGCAGAAGGAAGGCTTTTTTGAAGGGGGAAGGGGTATCAATAGAAATATTTTTCATTGAAGCTATGATAATTCATTAACATCTCTGGATCATCTCTGGAACATACATGTATGTCTGCAGCTTCTGTAGCAGGGATGGGCTCATCATGTTGAATTATGTCATCCATCAAGGTCATCTGTTGTAACATAATCAATCTGGAGGCTCAGGACAGAAAGGTTCTGCTGGAAATTGGTGGCTACATGAGTTTCATTGCTCTTGGAATTTAGAAAGTTTGTTTGTTTTATTTCCATTTGTACAACAACAAAATTACAAACATATTGATTTTACAAAACGAAATTAAGTAGAAATGGGGGTCGCAACCAGAGGAGGTAAAACCCCAAACTGCTGTTAAAATACTGAACTGGTTTCACAAATGACAATTGTAATATAAAAGCAAAATATAGTAACCCTAAATAAAGCACATTTTTGAAGAAAATTGATGCAAAGCAAAATAAAGATATGAACTTAAGAAATTGTACACATATTTAAAATAAGTTTTTTTGTCTGTGTCCTGCTCTTATGACGTGACAAATCAAATTAGTTCATAGAAAATCTTTATACTTAATGAAATAAAGGTCTTTCAGTTTTTTAATGATGCGCTTCTTTTGAATGTTGAGAAAACATTCCCTAAGTTCATTAAGAACCGTGGTGCGAGTCACCTAGTTGGCTGGTTGGTTGAGACGGGCCTCCTATAAGATGGTGGCCTCAGACTACTTCCAGAAAATTTCCCGAACTGGTGTTTTCAAGGGTCGTTGGCGACTTAATGTCTGTTTCGCAGACGGATCTATGGATTGCTTCACTCCTCAGGGTGGCAGATAGCAAAAATGCCAACATTAGATGGTTCATTGACTGTTCCACAAGGACCTTGGATCGCAGACACAACTCTGGCTTGGAGCATTCCTTGCCATTTGTCTTTTGACCCTGCACCCTTTTGGTCGGGTCATTCCCTTGCTGTGTAATGAATTGTTTGATTGGCTGTTTTCACAGGCCTTCCGATTGATAGATGTCGTCTTGTCAGGTTTGCCAGTGCGCTTTTTTAGTGTGGTGAATCCCCTATTGTCTGCTATTTAATGTCCCTAACCCATTGTGGATGAGGGTCAGTGGTCAAACTAACTTCCTCCTCCCTACCTCTTCTTCAAACAGCTGTTTTCTTTTGTTTGTTATAAATATTGTTTTCTTGTGTATTTCTTTATTTAAAAATGTTTTTGGTACATGTTCATTTTGCATTGCTATTACCACTTCAAATAATATGTTATACAAAGTAACTGTACTGTGGGCCAGGTATACAGTTAGTGAAGCTTCAAGTGCTTCTTCATTTTACACAAATAAAGTTCAATTTCATAAATGTCATCATCTTTATGTGGCCTCCTATGTACCCTTTATATTTTCTCCTTTTATTATTTCTTTTATAAATTGATAATTGCTTACTCATTGCCTGAATACCAACAAAATTAATCAAGACAACAATAATAGAATGGTAGTCATGGCCTGCATTCATGGTACAATAGTAGGTCTAAGTACAACCAATATGTTTGAAGCAATAAATAAATAAACAAAGGCATGTAGAAAACAAGAAAAACACAATGAAATAAAGGGAAAAGGGGGGAAAAAGCCTCCTCCAAACAAACATATAAATTAAGAATAAAAGACAGACAGAAAGGCACAAATAAAGGAACTAAGAACACACCAATTATTAGGTGTTCGTGATATGTGCACGAACACATTTTATATATATTTTTTGTTTTGTTTTTTAGGTGTTCGGCTCTTCAGCCGAAAACCTGTTGTAATTGTTAATTTTTGGGGGTTATTTTTTTCCACTTTTTTTTTTCTCTCTGAATCTTCTCAACACGATTTCGCAAAAAGTAAAAGCTAAAAATACAGTTCAAAACACACTTTTACTAGATGTTTGTGGCAAAGTATATGAGAATCTTTTCACAACTGGTAAATAAGATGAACTTTATGCAGACAACATATTTGTAGAGTCGTAATATGATGACGTCATCGTGTGTCACGTGGTAAGGCCCTAAAGGTGCACTTTTTGAAGCTGTGTATCTACCAAACCGAACAGCTGACTGAGTTGAATCATGGTGTATTGTTAGACAACAACCATGGCTTGTGAAGTGTTAAGTAACTTTATGATGACGTCATCAAATGATTTTTTATAACTTTTGATAAAATCAAAGCTTAGAATTTGAAAAAAATCATCACTCCAAAACCAGACATTGGACTTTTGTTATCTAAATATCATCTTTTGACATTGACTTATGGTTCAAATCGGAAGTTGAAAATTCCACTATATCTTATCTTATTTATATCTTCAAAACTACTGATCATTTCAGCATAATTTTTGTATGAGGATGTAGAATGTTAAGCCTTCTCAAACTCACTGCTCACAACTCTGACAGCCAACTCACAACTCCAACGCACCAACTCACAACCTTGACACACAGCAACAATGCTTGATTCCGATGGATCAACTCAAAACTCTGACCATCCAACTCATCTAAATTTAGCCTTCATAATGTGGTCAACTGCTTTTAAGAGCTTCGTTTAGAAAGCCACTAAACTACTATTTATAGTTGCTTCTTATTTGAAGAACTAAATGATAGAAATAGAATTTGAGCTACTGAGATTTATGTAAGATATAGCCTAATCACATGATTTCCTTATTTAGTCAACTCCTTGAATATAGAGCTTCATTTAGACAGTAGAATGTTTATAATTTATTAAGCCTTCACAGAAAGGTCAACTGCTTGAATACAAAGCTTCATTTAGAAGGTTCAGCAACTGGAGCAAGTCTGTTGAGATAAAGATGCTCAAATATGGGTGGCAAAGAAGAGATATTGGACAAAAACCCTTTGCACTGGGTCTTTGCCGCGTTGCAAAAGAGCAATGACTGTGGTCTTTCTCCTGAACTTGGGGCTGTTTTTCAGGAAGTAAGAATTTAGTATCCATGAAAGAGAGGAGGAATGGAGGACTTGGTGCAGTTAAGTACACTATTGGAAATATGCCAAAAGTCATTGGAACTAAGCTGCATTGCAAAGGAACTAGCAAAAGAGTTAGCTTATTGCTGCTTAACATCCTCTAAAACTCTTTGTAAATTTTGAGCTTCATGGAAAAGACGCTTACTATCAAAAATTCCTGAAAGATGATACTTCTTTTAAAAACAATTGTTATGATAGGCAATTGCTGCAGCACTGGCTGGAGTGTATCAAGAATGGGCCCTGGTCTGGTAGGTACGTGAGGGGATGTAAATCACCATATCAAGGTTTGGGATATCTCGTCTGCTATCAAATCAGGACCAAGACTTAGAATCCAAGACCATATGGCATAAGTCAGCCTTTCAAACTAAAAAAAAAAGTAACATGAAAAAGCTGGAATGTAGTTGCGGGAGAAGAAAACATAGACAATAGACTGTAAAGTCTTGTGACGATAGGGTCACCATTGAGTGTCGGGCACCTTTGAGCCATCAGCTTTGGGAGATTAACGTGGGTGCAATTTTTTTATTTTTTATTTCTGTCACATCATTTTAAAAGCGTTAAAACAGTACATTTGGATGTGAACATTGGTATTTCAGGGAACACTTTAACATATGCTTTTTTATTTTGACCATAATTTTGTTGCAAATGTCACAATTGTGCTCTAGTTGTTTTCTCTAACACTTGGTAAATTTTGGTTTAATGTAAATTAAGCTTGACAAATTATGTAATTTAAAACTTAATTGCCAAAGGGTACTGACAAATAAACCTTTCCTATATGATGTACATGCACATCGCATGTGCACACTAATACTACTAGTTGGCAAAATGAAGAATCATTATACCTTTTTCAATGGGGCTGATGGTGGCGTGAGGCATATGCGTTTGTGCATCTCCGTATAGCGTACAACTCTATGGCGTTTGCCCACCAATAGTGTGTACGCATCCGTGAATGATTTTGAATAGCATACTTCATGGGAAATGCTAACTGTCATGTCATACACAGGACTAGTTTTAAATATGTCTGAATTCCCTCTGTTTTTGGCTAAGGGGCCGAAATTTAAGGCTTTTGTATATAAATTTAAGACTTTTGTATATTTTCTCACTTCTGGTTTGGACCAGAAGACAAGGTTGATTGAGGTTTGTCATTGCAATTTATTCCTTTTGTTAAAGTTCACCACATTTTCCTGACAGATCAAATTAAACATTTCTGTTTAAGGTCTAATAACATGACTTTTTGTAAAGTTGGCAGATTGCAGAGGAAGAGATAAAGCATGTACACTTCTAAAGTATGTCGTCCAGCAGATCCAGAAAAACTGTCCAGAACTTTTAGATTTTATTGATGAACTCATGCCAATAACGCTACTTGCAGATGGTAAGTTTTTTTAAAGATTGAGAGTGCAATGGAGAGAGATAGAATGGGAAAATATCAAAACATATTGTACAGCTATATGTAAAATAAACTTGGCAATTGTGAGTAAAACAGAAAATTTATTTGACTTCAATTTATTTACCATCAATAACAAATAATCTGGGGAAAGAAATGCAAAATGATAACAAATTCTCATTTCAGTTTTGTACTTGTCTGTGCAATACATCAATGTGTGAAGTTGTACTTATACAACAGGACATGATCCAATGCTGGCATGATTGCATGCCCAACTTGCTGGTATGGTTCCTGGCTCATTTGAACAGAGCAGGCGCGTTCTACAAAAAAAGCACCAATTTGAATCACTTTGCATTTTGTTGTTGTTTTGGGGTTTTTTCGTTATAAACTAGGTTTCTGACTAGTGGTAAGGTTTTTGCATCCTACTGGTCTACAAACAATCATACCTCAAATATCAAACCACTTAGTTTTTAAAATTTGAGTATGAAATAATCCTGGAAGTACCCCATGGTCTGAGTGAGAAAGTATAATCAAGGAATTATCGTGATTATCATGGTGTAATTATTTTGTTTCAGTTAAAAATAAAAATAAAGCTTGAGTGTTTGTCATCTGACAAAGACTAGGTGTTCGGGAACACATAAGCTTAAAGTTTGACTTGAAAACATTTAATTTTATCATTCAGTGATCAAATGCATTATTCTTAGCTACAGTGGTTTTAAGTTGTGTTTCTTCTTAATTAGCTGAAGATGCATGGTTGCATTCATACTTGTGTCCTGTGCAATATCACGTTACAGTTGCCTTAAGTGCATAATCCTTTGACTACTGCAGTTACATTGAGCCTAAGCAGTTCTATGCCATTGGATGGGGTTGACCTACATTGATGTTCTTATGCCATTGGATTGATGCTTGTACAGTTCTTACGGAGAACATTTAACACATAAAATCCCATTGACAATTTTGTATCGAAACAAGGATCCCAGCTCAAGATCTGTTGACCAATCAGATGCTGGTATATCATGTATGATGACCTACATTGATGCTATGCACAGTTCTTAGGGAGAACATTTAACACGTCAAATCCCATCGACAGTTTCGTGCAAAACAAGGATCAAGATCAAGTTCTATGGACCAATCAGATCCTGGTATTTTGAACAATCAGGGCTCAGTGGTAGTTTGCTCTGATTGGCTCTTTTAATAGCCAATAGGAATCACCCACCTCCATTCCAAACTCCGCCTAACGCTGGCATTTTTTGGTGGGGAAAGGTTGTCAGACACAGGATCAATTGTGATGGTTGATATATAACGGTCATTTTGTTTAGGTACTTAACCTAATAGGCTTAGGCGTCCTGTGATGTTTGCCAGGGATCATTCTGACTGTATGTATAAGTGGTGGGCCTTTCTGTTTTTATTGTGTAAACAATTGTTTTATTGTGCTTTACAATACAGGCTTTTTGAATTGATATTGAAAGAATTTCTTCATTCAATAATTTGTTGGCATGGTTTGCCCAAAGTCTTTATACACACGGTTACGTGTGTTTAGTTAAATATTGTGTAACTGTAAGCCTACATGGCCTCAAAATGGCTGGGTTTAGTTTGCACAGTAAGTTCATGTATAGTTTCACGTTTCTACTTGTGTGTTTGAATGAGTCTGGTGTGCCCAACTCTCAAATGGGTCTGGTGTGCCCAACTTTCAAATGGGTCTGGTGTGCCCAACTTTCAAATGGGTCTGGTTTGCCCAACTTTCAAATGGGTCTGGCTGGTGTGCCCAACTTTCAAATGGGTCTGGTTTGCCCAACTTTCAAATGGGTCTGGCTGGTGTGCCCAACTTTCAAATGGGTCTGGTTTGCCCAACTTTCAAATGGGTCTGGTGTGCCCAACTCTCAAATGGGTCAGGTGTGCCCAACTTTCAAATGGGTCTGGTGTGCCCAACTTTCAAATGGGTCTGGTGTGCCCAATTTGTGTCTGGGTCTGGTGTGCTAAGGGGGTCTGGTGTGCCCCCTCTTATAATTTTCTTAGAGTTGTTTGCCGGTTCGCCCTCAATACACAGTATTGGTATCTGGTAAGAATTTGTTTCTGAATGAATCAAAAATAAATTCAAGCTGTGGCAATATGTCACGAAACATAATAATCCTGTCACCTGTGTCAATAAGTCCAAGGATAGCTGTTATCTTTAAAAAAAAAAAAATAACAATATCAAGGATGCCATTTACTGTTGCAACATTATTGTATTATTTACGAAAGCGCACACCAAGCCAAATAAGCACAAGCTTAAACAAGCTATGCAGTTCATGTTGTACTTATTTGAAGTTTTCAACAGAATTTCAAACAATGTTGGATTCTCATCAGTATCGGTTTTGGATTAAACACTGATTTTTCATGATATAAAAAGTCATGCCAATCTGCTAGTAGATAAACATCTCAGTAAAACTTACTCTTCTATTGATTGTTAAACATTAAGCCATCAGAAGCTCTTACGTGAAACAATTTCATGTTGAACTTGGCACAAAGTTATTTTTGCACGACAATGCCATTATACACCACAGCATGCAGCAAGATTGATACATTAACATTAAAAGTATGATAAACTGTGGCATTTCCACATAACATGCTGTACATGGCTGGCCTTGATGATGCCACCACAGTGATGGTGCTCATTGCTAGGTATTGGGTTTAGATTTTAACATTTTAATGGCCAATGCTGTATGTTCATTTGCGAATGAAACACATATGCTGTTCCTTTTAAAATGTTCCTTTAAGGTGACGTCATGTGATAGTTTATGATGACACCTCAATTTTTGGATGTAACACATCCTTCCATGAATACATGCAATTTTTCAGTTTGATTGCCCATTTATGCTCAGACTCCAAAATGATAAACAAAGAAGCTTTGTTGTATGAATTCAAGCCACAGTCTTCAACAAAACTATTTTTTATTCAAAACACTCCGGCTACCATAGTTTCGGCAAACCGGTCACATGAAAACAAGAGCCTTACCCCAGGCCCCAATAAGTACTTATTTCATCACAACTGATTTACACTGATTTTTGATTACCTCAAAATGTCATCTAAGTATAGTTGCGCTTCCACCGATGTAACCTTCGGTCGGAAACATAGCCCCATGAAACTTGCGAGCGCTATGGCAACTATACTAAGTCAAAAGTTATACAAATTGATACATTTAAGACAGAAATCTTTAACAACTGGCTTAATAAGCCCCAAAAGTATCACAAAATGTATGTGGTGGCTGTCTAAACAGCTAAAATCTGCCACCCTTTCAACCCTGCATGCTACCCACATATCAAGTAGGAACTACACTAACATTTGTCATAAAATATAAGGCCCATCTTATTTAAAAACAAGACTTGTTTTCCTAAAAGTTCACTTCCAGCGCACTAAAATCCAGGGTACACTCTATAAGACTTGCCCGCCAGGATAGTTGAAACAAAGAAGAAACACAACCAAAAATAAAACAAAAGAAAACACAAAAAATGAGGGCACCTCTTTGGAAGACTTGACTTCCGAGCCCCTCCCTAAAAAAAATTAGGGCACACTTATGGAAGACTGACTTCCAAGCCCCCTCCCAAAAGAAAAAAAATCACGGGTATACTTTTGGAAGACTTGACTTCCAAGCCCATAACACAACAAACAAACGAGGGCACACTTTGGAAGACTTGACTTCCAAGCCCATAGAAAACAACACAAACAAGTTACAAAACAGCACACCTAGGAAAACTGACTCCCAAGCTCCTTTAAAACAATAAGCGAGTTACCGTTGAATATTGCAAGTTTGAACAGCTTACTTTATTTCATTTTCATTAGCTAACACCCAATACGTTTCAATACTTCCCGCTCGCTGCCATGGATTCGAACTGCCTCTAGCCATCAAGCTAGCTCGGTGGTCTAGTGGTCATCTGCTCTAGCAATGCAAAGGTCGTGGGTTTGAATCCCACCTGAGTGATTTGCTTGTGGATTTTTTTTCCACAGAACTCGGGAAAGTACTGAGGTGTACAATACGTACAATTTTCATTAGGGGGGCGGTTAAAAATATATGCTTTGTTATCTTTGCCATCAATATAATGAAATATGTTTTTTTATCTCAGTTCATTTATTTGTATACATGTGTATGTATGTTTATATATATAATTTGTTTGGTGGGGGTGCGTTTAACCTTGAGTATTTTGTTTCAAGAGTTTAACTTTTTGGGGGTGGTATTGTGTCTTTCATACAACTAGTCAAACATCCGTAATGACAATAGTAGAATAGATCAATTCTTGTGTTATTGTTCTCTTGCAGTTTCTATTAAGGCCTTGGAAGCTGAAGTTGAAGGTAAGAGTACAATTTTCATGTTAAGTAGGTAGGTCACATATATGGCTTGCACAAGTTTAAAACTTATGTGAGATAGTTTGAAACTTAAGCGTGCAAGCACATGCATAGAAATTCAACGTAGAGTCGAGGTCAGCTGAGGTACACTGTCAGATTTGTTTTAAACATTTACAGGGTTTGTTTATGTTTTTTATGGAAAGGAATTTATGAACAGGAACCGAGGTATGTTGTATCGGTTTTAAGCTAGTGGTTTTAACACAGAGAGAGCTGGTTCTTTATAATTTTACTTTGACTTTGTCTGTGTAAAATTATCAAGAGCATGTTTAAACAACTAGTTTAAAACCTCACACTGCACTTTGATTCATCTAATTCACCTATTTATATTTTTATCTACATACATGCATATAAACATATGACTTTAAACATTTGCCAGATCCTACCTTCTTCCACTCAACCCAAAAGTTCAAAATAAAGGTCATGTCCTGAATTGACATTTTCCAATGTTACACATGTTAACATAGTTTTTATATTTCTACATCCTTGGATTTATTTTTCAGAGACATTTCTTTTAGAAAAATTCTGTCAAATTTCAAAATTCAAAAATATAAGCCATGCATGGGTGTATTGTGATGGTTGTACGGAAATGAATTGTCTCATGTAGGGTTCAATTTGCTATCATTTCATTTTGCAGTCATGAAGAAAGACCTTAACAATATCAAGAAAAATACAGCAATGCTTCTAAAAGAGGAAACACCGCCGGACAGAGACATTGCATTTTGTGATGATGTTGCTGTAAGTTGTTACAAGATCATTCATTTTGTAGGACTAGATGTTTCTTGCATTTAGAGCAGTAATAAATGTGCCACCGCTGTAACAGGAAAACCTTTACTGGCATTTGTTTGACCATCAACCAGTGAGTGGAGAATTATCTAAGCACCAGACTGAACTGGGCAGAGCATGTAGATCTGTCCATTTATAAGTTAAGGGATGATATGCAATGTGAAAGTTTGTAAACAAATAATAAATCTGCTGAAAATTCAGCTGAGTGCTTCATGGGAAAATCAAGCCTGGCTCATGATGTACTGTCCATGATGTTGCTTGTAGACAAATCAGTTTTAAGAATTGATTGTCTCATCACAACAGTACTTGTTGCCTGTAAGATAGCAATGAAATCCAGACATTTAGTTTATGTTTATTGTTCCACAAATGACGTCATATCATGAACAAGGCCTGTTTTGTAAGCATTGGAGAGCATTTGTTTATATAAAATAATTTGTTAAAAACATAAAAAGGGGAGAGCAACAAGTTCAGTTTTGTTTAATTCATCATTGATTTATTAAAAACTTTTACATGACTTATGAATAAGGTAGTACATCACATATTTAGCAACACAAAACTAACTAGAGATTTAGAGTTTGTAAAACAAACTCTAGGTGTTCGGTTATCCTTGGAGGTCAGTCATTAGTTTAATGCGTTTATTGCGTGAACTATTCCTTTGAATTGATGAAAAGATTGTTGATAACTTTTGAATTGTCAAAGAAAGTAAAATGTAAGTCTTTTGCGTTTGTACCCTAGCTTACACGGGAAACAAGTGCTAACATTACTACTTAAGACTGCATAAAGCTCTAGATAGAACGTGTATTATTTAAACATCTGTCAAGTCTTTCAGGGCATAGGAACCCATTGTTTAAGTTTATTTTGTTGTTTACACAGTACTTTATTGAAGTATTCATAAAGATCTAAACGTTGGATTCTGGTAAATACCGCTGTTGATCTGAGTCAAACTAATGTTGATCTCTCAATTGCATTTTCTCAATTATCAAAAGTCTTACAATCAACCAAAACAGGCCAGCAAAATACCCTCTTTTAGTCACTATTTACCGCCAAGCCAACAACAGGCTAACACGAAAGTTATCGCTGAGCTATCAATTGACTAACATCGAACAAAATAGATTTCCGAGTCGGCATTTTCACGGAGCCAAAATTTATTGAATTGAGCACTAATTTAATAACGTGCCACCATGGATTTGTTATGCAGGAGCGCAATAGCCGGCCACTTGGATTAGTATTAGGTTTTCAATGCAGTTCTTTTCGTGTTGTTTACACGCAGGCCAGATAGTTTTTGTGGTATGATTTTTTATTTTTTTCAACTCCCGTTTTGAAGCGTAGGTCACACTCTGTGTAACCTTTGTTGGGTTTTAAAAAACCTTTCCGATGATGTGTCGATTGTACAAACCATTTAGAAGTGATTGAGTTATGACTTTGTGAAATATTAAATTTTGAATTACTGTATTTCAACACCTGATGATGTCATCATGACGTCAAAACAACTTGATGGAGGTTTCATCAAGGTTCTAACATGGTGCAAATTTGCTTGATCAGATAAACAGAAGTTAAGAATTTTGCCAGAAAATGTTTTTTTGTTAAAAATTACAGAAAGGCAAACTTTGACCTTCCGGTACAACCAGAAGTAAAGGTCAGGTGAATTTTGCGTTAACTTTTCAAATGTTGCCCGTGTCTTGATCTATCATATGCCCAAATATGAATACCATAGCGGAAATATTCAGAGACATACAGGCATTGGCATGATGGCACTTTTTGAACTAAAATGGCTTGTAATTTGACACCCGATGACGTCATCATGACGTCATTGCTCACTTCCCTTCTGCTCGTTATGTTCTAACGTCACATAAAGTTTCAAGTTGAACAAAGGTTTGCAAGTATGTTTTTTTGGGTGGACAAACAACTATCAGAAGAATAAGCAAAACAAATATTAACTAGACATGTCTTGTTTGTAAATTACAAACAAAAGGTGTACGGTGTGTTTTTATAATTTGGTTTTAACCCATTCCCGATCTGTTTGAAGCACTGTATACTCAGTACTTTTGCGAGTT
>JAUELU010000053.1:6641527-6658104 GCA_032357145.1 Evasterias troschelii | reverse complement strand
AATCAAAAAGTGGAGGGGACATCTGATATGCTGTCCCCCCCAGTCTAAAAAGTGGGGGGGACATGTCCCCCCCGTCTACCACCCATCGACGCCCTTGGTCATGCCCAACATATATACCCATCAATGTCATGCCCAACATATATACCCAGTAAGCCTGCTTTACACCCATCAATGTCATGCCCAACATATACCCAGTAAGCCTGCTTTACACCCAGCATTGTAATCTACAAAAACATTTTTCCAGATGAAAAACTTATTTTAGAAACACAAATGTTGTAAGTTGATGAAGTTATTGTACTCAATAATGATGCAAGCTCTTTAAAGTATGCCTATAATTTTTTTGCAAAATAGTTATAAATGTGACAAATGTGTTACAAAGTACACCAAATTATATAAACTGTATTTAAATCTTTTAAGCGTCCCTTGATTAAACACAGTATATATATACAGAGTGACCTATTTGAACTGATTAAACAGTGTCAACTGCTCACAAGAATAAAAAGGTATATAATTAGGCCTAGATAACCAACTCGTCACACTGCATAGATACAATCTGTAAAAGTTATGATAAACAAACTAATCAATAACAAGATAATCAAAGTTACTGTGGCATATTAACATTTCTGATAATATGAAATGATGGCTGTTTTTTGATGAAGATGCAAGTGCTCCTGAGTTGATGAGACGGTATTGAATGTGCCACAGAGCCATCTGCAGTACTGAGATCTTTGCTGATGGCCTTTCTTGGTCTATCTGTTGCTCTCTTTGAGGATCTT
The DNA here is from genome assembly GCA_032357145.1 of Evasterias troschelii. Taxonomy (NCBI): domain Eukaryota; kingdom Metazoa; phylum Echinodermata; class Asteroidea; order Forcipulatida; family Asteriidae; genus Evasterias; species Evasterias troschelii. The sequence goes on along the minus strand of JAUELU010000053.1, from coordinate 6,657,328 downwards.
ACCCCAAATGAACGATGACTAGATATTAAGCAATGACTATACATCTACGCATGAGTAACCTAATGAAACTACGTACACTTATTGTTAAAATTGAATTAATTGAAACTGTTACATGATCAATGACTTGGGGGGAAATAGTTTAAGTCAAAGAACAGACTCTAAAGTGTAGATTCGTGACTACAATGTACTTGTTCTATCCCTGAATCTACACCTTCTCGTTCATTCTCCTTGACATGTTGGTTTATTGCATATACTCATAGCTTGAATTGATTGTAAATGATTGTTGTTTAGTTGTTGCCATAAGGCTGAGTGTCAAGAGTCAGCAGCTCGTCATGTGGAGAGGTTCTTACTGACAGACATACATCACTTGATACCAGCATTTCTCCAGAGTTGCTCCATTCTCAATGCGTGTGTACTGTTGCCAGTGATGCTTCATTGGGTTGCATTCTACCATGAAGACAGCCACATGACCAAATATTTGTTTGAGGGGTAAGTTAACAAGATTTAGTTTCTGATTATTATAGTTGTGATGGCCTTGTGCATTCAACCTGAGTTCTGGTGGCTTGTCTGGACTGTGGGCTTTGAGTCCTGGTCAGGATAGTTGAAAATGTTAGTGGGGTCCAGTGGCACAGCTCAGATGTTTGTTTCTTCTTCGAGGGGGACTGGAGTGTCCTTATACCATTAAATATTGAGAGATTATTCGGATATGAAAATAAAAATATTGTTGTTTTGTTTTTGGAAACTTCAATATTAATACAATTAGCCAGTTGATGAAGGCGTACTCCTAAGGCAGGGGAAACTATTAAGAGCATAATATAAGAATAAGTGGATTGAGAAATCATAGAAGAGAGATTCAATTGGCAGTTGTCCGATGCAGTCAACAGTCACAATAGTTAACAGATCAATTGTATCCAACAGAGGATGAACACTGGCACTTTTTGAAAGTGTTATCAGAATTAATATCTCTGACAAACACCATACCCACGGATGGTTAGACTTGGTTCCAGAAGCCAGACCCATAACTTTTGTTTGTGAAAATTGTACACCATTGTGGAAATGCCAGCTAGAGGGTCAAAGTATGGTGCAAAGACGTATCAGTATGGTAGAACAATTTAATGAAGGTGCCATTAAAGATGTAGACTAGTTAATGAAGAAGTACTTTGTGAATGGTAAGGAGTTGAATGTTGTCTTTATATAGAGGACCAACCAAAGGGTTGAGGCTAAGGCTGCAAAGGTCTTTGCAGTTGCAAGAGAATTGAAACATCAATCAGTTCAACTTGTTTAATTGGATGAAACGATAACTTGCCATTGTTTTCAAGCCAGTGTGAGCAAGATCTTACTGGACTAGCATTTGGGATCAGCCAGTTCAGCATAACTGAAGAGCCAAATGGTAAATGGATGTAAAATGGATGAAAGGGCCAACCACAACAAGAAGGATTCCAGATTGATGTGGGAAAGGTAATGGACTGCACCAAGTTCACGTATATTGGTTGAAGAACTTTTGCAGTTGCATGGATGATTGGCCCAACAATTGCAATATTGCCTAGTACAGAGTAAGTTCTCTCCTCAATGACAGGCGAGAATGGTATTGTTCATGAGGTATATTATTTAGCAACTAACTGGTGACCCCATTAACTATGATTGTTTTATAATTCTTTAGGTGCACAGTGGTAGTCAATAAGGCATTGAGGTTGATAGACCACATTGAGACTCGCCAACATGAAGAACTTGTATTGAGTTTACGCCCTGCTATCATTGAGATAACTAATTTGGTTCAACATATGGTAAGTTGTTATCGTTGTTTGCTATCCAACGATCCTCATATTGTAATAACATCTTAGTTCAACATAGTTTCAGAAAAGATGAGATATGTGAGATGGTCCACTTGACTCAGGGGGAATGAAAGTATACTGGTAGTGGTTAAGTGGTTAAGATACCTTCACTAGAATTCTGTGGTCATGGGTTTGAATCCAACCCGAGTGGTTACTTTGGTTTATCAAACAGCAGTGTAGGGTAATACCCAAAATATTAAGATGAAGATGTTTGGGTTGGGTATACCTTGAGTTTGGATGGTTCTGGATCTTTTCTTGTGCTTCATTTATATAGACACAACCCCAAAGGCTGATAGGTGAAATCTACTACCTTATCATCAGAATGTGCATTAATATATTGTACATAAAAAGACCTTGTCCAAGTTTCATTAAGATGTATGAACACATCAGACAAAACTATGCTTACCAGCTAAACAACCAAGTCAATTGTGTCATCTGTGACTGCTTTGTGGCTCGCTTTTGCTTAGCAGAAAATTGTTGAGCAACATTTTGTGCTAAAGCAGCTCTCTGAAATTTGGCTCATCTGTTGCAAATTAATGGTTGGCTAAATGTATGAATGCTATAGTTATGAACCAATAATTGTCATACAATATGCACAATTTAATTCATGTATAAACACAAGTGCTCCCATAAACAATAGGCTAGCTTTAAAAAGCACTGTATTTGGTTGTTATTCTTTCCCCAGGATTTAGAGATAATGACACTAAAACAAGTTCTTGATCTCTCCATTGTCATTGTGACATCAATATTTCAAGAGTCAACTGAGGTTCTTCATTTGTTGTTGTCAGCTTTAGTGTCACGATTTAAGCAGGTAAAAATTGAATTCCTTCCTCAATAATATTGTAGTGTAACCAGTTTAACTTTACAATAAAACTACCTTGCATTCAGACAGCTCAAAGTTAAACCTGATATGGTTTATCTTCGGTTTTAAGAAGTCAAAAAAGCACAGTGACCCAACAAAAAAACACTCGGTTTATTCACAAAAGCACACACATGGCCCTGTCTAAATAGTGTATATTGCCAGCACACGCAAAAATCAGTTTTATTATTTTTAACAGGTTTTTTAAAACAGAGCTAGTGTTGAATACCTCGCTTTTTTTTCCCCCGATGTTCTGATGCCAACCGATCGTCCCGAAGTGTCACAATGCGTTGTTTCATCCCCTATCCATTGTTTTTTTTCAAAGGATATCGGCACTGCAAACACTGCAAACACTGCAAAATTCGCAAAAAATTCTCCCTGTTATGAACTCCATTTCCACGTCTTTGTGGTCGTGACTTTCAATGGTTGTTTTCACAATCAACGTAGTGTTAAAAGGTAAACCAGAGGTGGTTGGTTTAGCATTAAACCACCCTCCCTGACCGATTTAACTCGTGCAGGTTCTATTTAATTTGATTAAGTTTGAAGACCGTTCAGACACACAAAGTTAAACCCAAATGAGCTAAAACTGCCTTAAAACCGACTTTAGTACTGTGTCTGAACGACCTCTTAAACAAGTATACTGGTGTAACAGAAGCAGTGAAGTGGAAAGACATGAAGAGAGAGAGAGAAGCAGAAAGCACACATAAAAAACAAAGGATGAACAATGAAGGAGGAGACAAAGGGTAGAGGGAAGGGGTTGGTTAAACCACAAGAGGTTGAAAACACAAAAGACAAAATCAAGGTGGGAAGAGGGAGAGAAAGTAAATCATTTGTGAATGAGATGAAATTGAAAAGGGGGATACTATGTATGTGGGGTAAAAGAAAAAGGCAAATAGAAGAATTTATTACTCTTCTCCTTCTTGGATGTTTAGAACATGGGGTTAAATGGTCTGAAGGTGCCTTATCCACAGTTTCTCCCTATTCAGACAAACGGTCTCTCTGTGCAGTTACCTAGTGCCTCAATGCCCTGTAAAATCATGTCAGATAATGGAGTGGTTAGGAAGATTGAAGTGATGTCCTACAGGTGTATCCAGCTATTGGGTGGTGATTGTGTGGCAATAGAAATGCTTCTTGAGTTTAGTCCTCATTTCACCTATATATGGAACACCACAAACTTTGCAAGATATTATATATATGAGATAAGTGGTGGTGCAGGTGACATGACCCCTTGTCTTATGGGTGGTACCACCGATATGGCTGGTGAAGGAGTCTGATGTGTTGTCTGCAGACAATGTATTTGGAAGTGTTTAAACACCTGAAAATGTTCATGTTGCATAGGAGGATTAACATTATCATTAATGAAGGCAACTTCTGCCCGGACAACGAGATTCCTGAGACTGGGTTGGGCGTCTGTAAGCAACTATGGGTTCTTCCTGTACAGCACGTTCAAGACAATCTGGTGTGAGATAAAGATGATGGTTATATAAACAAAATTATGAATGGGAGAAAGTGAGGGATGGAAAGTGACAATATCACATTTCATAGTGTTGTCCATGCTTTGATTATGGGGACACCCACATGCAGTCATTCACTTGTCAACCAAGCAAATTTTCCTTTTCTGATATTTCTTCAAGTTGAAATCAGCTTGACTAGACCCTTTGTTGATGGGTCACTCTAACAAGATTGTCCATCATGAAAACTGTTGTCCATTTCGACTTGTTTTCTGATGCATCACTTCAAACTTGATTTCCAATTTCCAAAATGTACTATATAATCAATGCAGATGCCCTGTTTCACATTTCATGGCTGTACTTTTTCCCTCTCATTGTGTGATGTTCTTCCTTCCAACCTGGACAGCTATGCATGCATGAACAGCCGTCCGATTATTTATTCTCTAGTATGACATTATGTAACGGCACTTCATCCAATGCAAGGCAATTTAGCCTCAGAATCATGTTACCCTGTACTAACTTGTTGGTTTTTTTTTAGAATGCCTTGAGAATGTAAGCAAAGTTGTCCAGTCCAGTCTGTATTCTGGTTTTCCTTTATCTAATTGTCGCGCAGCATGCATTCTCAATTTCTGGTCATGTGGACTAATGTCGGTGATGAAACAAAGCAGTGTAATTTACTTTGAGATATACAGAGCCCCTTCAATTTGATATAATGTGTTCTGTATTAAAAGGGTCTTGTAGGGATCCTAAATGGTTTGGTCATTCAAGATTGGCATGGTAAAGAATGTGTAATAAAGCACAGTGCAGAAGGCAAGGTCAAGGTTGACACAGGCATGACCCTTAAGCTGTTTAAGCCGAGTTGAAACAGTTGGTTCCTGTTCATAAATACATTTTTGTTGAAAAAAGTAGTGTAGCAAAAGTATCCTTAATATGGAATTGATAGGAAGTTATATGATTTTCTTTTTACCCGCACACTGATGTTTTGGGGTTTTTTAAGCACTGTACACTCAGTCATGTAAATACTTGCCCGAGTTCTGTGAAAAAAATCCACAGGCAAATCACTCGGGTGGGATTTGAACATTGCATTGCTAGACCACTGAGCTAGCCCGATGACTAGAGGTAGTTCAAATCCTTAGCAGCGGGTATTGCAACAATTTAATGGATGTTATTTTTTGCATCAGGGAAAAGAATATTATTTGGTTTTTACCCTTACACTGATGTGTTTTAAGTACTGTATAATCAGTACTTACCCAAGTTCTTTGAAAAAATCCACAGGCAAATCACTCAGGTGGGATTTGAACCCACGACCTTTGCATTGCTAGAGCAGATGTTTTACCACTAGACCAACGAGCTAGTCCTATGGCTAGAGACAGTTCGAATCCTTAGCAGCGGGTATCGCAACGATTTAATAGATGTTAATTTTTGCATCAGGGAGAAAGAACATGATTTGGTTTTTACCCTTACACCAATGTGATAGGAAGTTGTTTATTTTTAGTCTGCCAATATAGACGCAGCTCTTGGACTTGATGCAATTAATAAAGATGGTGACAATACAGTGACAACCTTAGCTTATCTGTCAAATAATATCCCTGCTAGTCCAGTTGACACCAAAGACAGCTCTGATGAAGAAGATGAAGACAAAAGACATAGTGAGTATTGCCTTGAAACAATTTGTTTATATAACAAGTCTCAGTCATCCAACAGTTTAAAACAAATTCTTTAGTAAGAGTTAAAGTAAAACCACTTTACCAACCAACTGATATTTTAACCCTAGCAGAGTCTTTCTCACCACACAACACATTCAAACATACTGGTGTAACAGAAACAGTCAAGTGGAAAGAAAAGAGAGAGAGATAGAAAGAACACAGAAAAATCAAGGAATAAACAAAAGGGTAGAGGGCTGGTTTAACCAAAGAGGCTGTGTTTCTAACCTCATGTGGGTGAACCCGTCCCACAACCAATACCCCTTCTGCTTAGGGCTTGGGGTAAAAGCAATTACAACTAGACATTAAGTGTTTGTCAACAAACACAAAGCTGTTCCGTGTATTATTGCTTTGATTAAGCACTCCAGACCTTTAAAGTTGGTCTGACTTTCAGATAGAAGACCTTTCACCTTAGACATGCTCTTATTTTTACTTTAAGTGTGCCTATTGTAAGAGTTGTAACGTTGGAGACAAGATGTGCACTAAGCATAAACTCAAGATGGCTACTTTATTCAACAACTCGATCAGTACATGTGACATTTGTCAAGTCTCAACACATGGTGGAGCTATAACAGTTACATGAAGCATGATTACATCTATCAAAATCTAAATGTAAATTTGTATAACCTTCATTCTGAAAGTGATTCTAAAACTTAACAGGTCTCACAAGTAAGTACAAAAAGTGCACAGAGCGACCTATCCTTATCAAGAAACAGAACTCACAAGTAAAGTACAAAAAACGAATGAACTACCCCTTATACCATGTGGAACAGGTCTAAAGTTAGTATGAATCAACCGGTTAAGTGTTTACATTTTTACGGTTGGGATAAATTAATGTTAAAACAATTGATCGAAAATTGACGCGAAAAGCTTACCATAATATTTGTGATCATGGCTTCAAAAGCACATGATCCTATGTGACAAACACACATATCATTTCCAATTTACAGGCTTGTAATCTTTGTTATTTCATTACTCTGTGAGCCGCAGTAATTGCAAAAGAAATTTTAACGCTAGAGGGCATTCCACATCAATTCAATTGTGCATGTTCGTTATTTTGCAGGGTGATTGTGCAAAGTCAAATGCTGCAATGAATATGTTTTTTATCACAAGCGCAGTTGTGAATGTATTTTTTTAAACTGAAAATTCTGTTAATGAAATGAACAGTTACACGTGTAACCAACCATTTCAGAAACAGTTAAACGTTCACAAGAATATTTGTAAATGCACCGGCATAGTAAGCCTGCCTCTGATGGTAACACAGTTACAGGGTTAACAAATCATCCTATTTAACGTTTACATTTTTACAATTCGGATGAAAATTAAAAAAAATCACTCGAAAAGTGCTGCGAAATGTTGACCATAATAATTGCGATCATGATTTACACAGCACACAAATTTACATGCTTTTAATCTTTGTTACTTCATTACTGTGCGCACGGCAATGGTTGCAAGAAACAATAAGAGCTAGAGGGCGTTCCAAAACAAATCAGTTGCACATGCTCTTTTATTTTTAAACAGACGTTTACACATAACCAACCAATTCAGAAACGGTTACAGTGACAAAAATAACCGTAAATGCACAGGCTTAGTAAGCTTGCCTGTGACGATCACATGGTCAATCAACCGATCAAACATCTACATTAATACCGTTAGGATAAATGTAAAAAAAATCAACCTTAAAAGTGTCGCGAATTGCCGACCATAGTAAATGCTGCAATGAATACGTAATGTTTTTGATCACATGTGTAGTTGTGTTAAGGTTTTTTTACTCAAAATCATGTTCATGATGCAACCGGTTACCCGTGTAACTGACCGTTTCAGAAATGGTTACACGTTTACAAAAAAAACAAAAAACAACGTTTGTTTTGCGCCACAATGTGATTTCCGAAGTAATGCGCTTGCATAAAGAATCTTTTTAAAAATGGGTTTCCCAGCGCAAACAAGTTGCACCTGCCGATTGTCCTAAACATAAGGCGGTATGTCGTCTATGTTCACGCTGAAACCTGAATAACGACCTGAGCAGTTTTCCTCTCGACCCTGAGAGCAAGAACAGCAAGAACCATTCTTCTCGATTCTTGTGAATAAATGAAGACTTGTGTAAGTCTGCAACTGGAATGACTCTATATATATATTCTACAAAATATGCAACAACACTGGTCATAAATGGGTCTCGGACTTGAACGAGTTCAAAATTTGACAATTTTCCGTATATAAACACACTGCAAATTTTAGGCAGAGTATATCCTTGGCGTTTAAATTTGCTTGCGATTTTTTTGTTCACTGAAATTGTTTCAATAAGGGGTTTTGATACTTTTAAACTGACCGTCAATAATTTTGTTTTGTTTTAAGAAAGATTTGTGTAATCTAGAACATTTAATTTGAGCTTAATTAATGTTTCTCCGTGTGTGTTTTATACATGGGCGAAGGCCAGAAAGCACATCTTCAGAATCACAGCGGTCTAAAACTGAAAAAAGTTTGACAATCGGGGGTATACTTTTTGAGATATGGTGCTAACAAGGTTGGCTAATTGAATATTCACCTTGCTTTAAAATGGCTAATTAAATAAGAATTTTAACATTTATTACATTGAGATTTAAGTTCATGTACTAAGCCTCGATTTGATGTAGGATCTAACTCTTTCTTATTTACAGATTAGGATATTAGGTGTACACAAAAAACATGTACAAATTGGGATATGGGCGGAAACAAATGTATAAGAAAAATAACTAGACATTAGGTGTTCGGAACAACACAAAACTGGTCCATTTTTCTGATTAATAATTTTTTTTAAACAATATCAAGAAATCACAAACATTTTGACCTTATGACATGTTGTTTCAGGAGATATGCTTATCTCAATTTTTGAGCTTCCTGTTTGGACCGAAAGTAAAGGTCAAAATTAGGTCATCGTTTTGAATAAAATGTCGCAAGTGTTGCAAGCTACAATACAACACAAACATTACGATTATGACATGAAGTTCCGGAGATACGATTTTTTCAATATTTGAACTTCCTGTTTGGACTGGAAGTAAAGGTCAAAGTGGGGTCATCTTAGTTAATAAAATTTTGCAATTGTTAAAAGCTACCACACAAAACAAACATTACAATTTTATGACTTGTGGTTCAGGAGATATGATTTTTGGAGTAATAACCTTTGATTTAACGTAATTTGACATCTGATGACGTCACAGTAAAAAAAATGTTTTTTTACTAACAAATTTGATAAGGAACACGATGATATGCAACTTATTCCAATTTAATTTATTTTGAAAATATTGATTTTTTGACCAGGTAATTTCTCTTAAGTCTGAGACTGAGATCGAGACCATGAATGAGACCTTAGACAAGTCTGTACTGTAATCGGTAAAACAATTATCAAAGCCATCTTCTTTATTTTCATGAATTTTTAATGCTGTTTGATGGCAGTGCTCAGCCTTCACTATTGATGTCATAGGAAAAGAAATGTGTGACAGCGCTTTGCCACTCTCCAAGGAAAAAACCAAACACAATACACTGAGTGAAAATGACACCTATTCTTTTGGGTTCCTTTTTCTATTTTAAAATGTTTTTGATGATTATGAAATTAAGGTCTCAAAATGCCTTGATACGAGACAAGAGACCTTACGAGACAAGAGACCTTTGCCGAGTCTTTGAAGTCAAAACCTGGAAACAAAGCCATCAATAAGTTAAAGTCTCGAGACTGGACTTGATATCTAGACCAGTCTCAAGACCTACAACTCTGATGCCATCACAACCTTTTTTCTTAGTAAATATGTGTGATTCTTCTCAGCAGCCTTACCCTAAATCCCACCCAAAACTCTGCAATGTTGAATCCTTGTGCTCAAGTCAAATAGTTATCCTTTCACTGCCTCTCAAATCCTCACTGATTTGGGTCACTGATTTGGGGGAGTTTACAAACTGGTAGGAATCTTAGGAGGTCCGAACAAAACATTGGAGTGTTGATATTTTGTATACATGGTAAGCTTTTAAAATAAAGATGTAAAAGAAGAACCAATTAATGCAAAAAGACTTTCTGAAAATCTAAGATGATGTATGTTTCTTGAATAGATTGTAACTTTGCACCTACTGAGTCCCTATCATTGAGTGTGAGTGGAAGTAGTGGCCAGACCTTATGGCCAGCTGTGCACACTACTGATCAGGATAAGAATAGACCATCTACAGCAGGTAGCAATCAGAACTTTTCAGATTCTGATTGGGATAGCTGGGATGATGAGCAAGAGGTGAGTTTTATACAAACAATTGACCAGCTTAATGGCTTCTGATGAGCAGTATACCTTCCATTGGAATCAATTAGTTGCCTTACTGCTCTCAAGAGAGGTTTGACATTTTGGCTCAAAGTCTTAATTTCTAGACTGAAGTCCCTGTGGAACTGTAGTTGGTACAAGCACCATTTTGATATATTTATCTATACATAATGCATCATATGCTCAATATTGGTTACACTATAGAAGGGATGCTATGAAATACTCAAGCAACCCCCACTCCCTTAAAGACTAGACATGATTATCTCTTTAACTTTTTAATTGGTTTTCAAAATCCTAGCAACAGTAAGAAATATTAAGTGTAAGGCAGAACTATTTTGCACTGCAATTCTCATGGAAATTTGCTTTTTACATTGCATGTTAATGGTCATACATCCACAACATAATCACAGTTGATTGAAAATGAATTGAATTACAATGAAATATTTATTATAGGAGCAATCATCATTGTATTGTGTGGCAAATGAGTTCCTGAAAAAACTGCAACTGTCATACAGGAACACAAACAGTAAAGGTATGTAAAAACAACAAATACAAACAAATCCAAAAGGAATTTGCACCTCCAATCAAAATATTAAGTGATACCATTGATTCTTTCGATTGTGCTGCTGACATCATTGTAGCGTGTCATGGCCAAACAGTCAATTACACTGAGTAAGACACTTGACCGTTATTGATTTGTCCTTCAGTTGGGATATACAACCATAAGTCCCATGTTTTGTGTAAAGCAGATAAAGAACCCAGTACTCGTATCTTTCAAAGAAGGAGTTCATACCGATGTTTTCTGGTATGGTTGGCTGCAGATTGTGCAACAGCACCTTGTAACCATGACATGGTTTTAAGTCAATTATTGCAATGTAGTGCATGTTTTGCATTTCTAACTGTCAATGTTTGTGATAATGTCAAAACAATGTGTCCAGTCAAATTGTCCAGTCAAAATCAGAGAAAAGAAAAACTCAGAGAGTTCCTGCAAAAAGTATGTGTCAAATAATTCATTCCCTCTTGCTTGTTGGTTGTTGCAACTTTTAATTTCAAATATCAAGTTATAAACCACAAGGGAAAATTTTGACTAATTTGGGGTTGAACAAAGAACAATTGAATCAGCACAGTAATCCGGAGGTCTCAGGTTCAAGTCAAGCTCCAGTACATTTGTCTTTGTGCAACCCCAATTTTTACAAATTTAGCCAGTCAGTTTTCCTTGTTGTTTATTATTTGATACTTGCTGCCACTTCCCTGGTTGTACAGTGTATTGTAAACTTTGTTGTGATCCCTGGCTTAAACGGTAGTAACAGGTTGAATGGCTTCTGACTGGCACCCTGAACAAAGACATTGACAAAACAAGGAGTCTGCCAACATAGGGCTATAGATAGCTCAGTTGTTAGAGCGCCCACATGTTAATCCGAATGATCGAGGGTTTCATAATATTGATTTATGACATCATCACAGGTATTAGTACCCTTCTTTCAAACCCGGCCACTGTATATTTGTAACTCAATAACATTCAATTTCTAGTGTGTTTTATGTTTGTTGTTTTGGGGATATGGCATTGACTGTAGTTCTCTTGCATTAACTGCATATAATTTCTTTTCAGGTGAAGAAACAGCTTTTAACACAGCTTTACATCAACTGGAAGAGAAAGACCAAATGCTGGTGAAGCAACTGTTGAGTCATCACTAAAGTTGCATTCAAATCCATCAGTTCCAAAGCAACACAAGATTTAAAGAATGGGAGGATCTTTTAGTTTCTATAAAAATATATTGTAAAATACAAAGTTGTTACAATAACCTCTCAATCAAGCAAGCTGCAAAACCAAAGAGGTGGATTAAGCGTTACAACTTGCACAAAAATATACTTGAACATGGTAATAGTTATTGTAGCCGAGTGCAGATACTTGATAAATGATCATTTCCACATTATATTGTTTGAGTGCTTTTTAAAATTATTTTTGAGGTGCTGTAGTTTTCTACAAGATATTGTACTTGGTGAGCATCTTGGGCATTCTGTTAGATTGTTTAGTTTGGAAGCCCTATAATTTGTGCAGATTGATAAATATTGAGTTAAACAATTATTATATAAGCTCCAGATTTGAAAATAAAACATTCAGAGAGCGTACAAGCTCTAGCAAGAATCTTGACTTCAGGGCACCTCAAATAGGAGCTACAGCGTGTATTGTTGCAATTTGTTTTGGAAAGAACTTGTGTTGCAATTTCAAATTTCACCCATTGAACATGGTTTAAATTTAAAAAGCTAATTTGTAAACAATTTTGCAAATCTTTGAAAAAATTTATTTTTTAAAGCTGACTTTAATTTTCACTTGACATTGATCATAGCAAACCAGTAATAAAAGGGTGACTGTTGTAATCCCTGATGTTTACGCATGCAAACTTAAGTATAATACTTGGCAAGGTACCCAAACCGCCATGTAATCGCATATCAATGCGACACAAGACCTCTTTTCGCACTTAGTAAGGAAGCACCTGTAAGGAAGCACCTGTATCCCGATTTCAAACATATTCTAACCATGATTTTTTAGTGCAGTTGTCACAGTTTGCACAACACAGCAGGTGTAAAACCGCAATTGACACTTTGAGCCAGATGTTGGAGGACGAGTGTCGATTACTATTGATTAATTTTCTTTAGTTTTCAGACTTAGTATGTTCCTCAGTATCAAGTATAGCAAGGAAAAACCACGTTCGTGTATGTTTAGTATCACCTTTATCTTCTTTTGTATATTTGTTTATCAGGGTGGTGTCATGACTAGATTTTGTAAGATAGACATTGTCTTGAAGAGACCTTGATGGTCTTGAAGGTCTATTGATCTATTGATGTTTCGGATCCACCACCTTCTTCATACTAACCACACTTACAACTGCCAGAATAAGTCAAAATATTTGTTAGAACACATAATTCGCAGCGTAACACTTCATTATTATTGAAATTTGTTTAAGTGTTCAAACTTCAGCTGAACGCCTCTTCTAGGGGCGTGTCGTGGCCTAGCGGATAAAGACACCGAACTCAAGCTCTGGTGTTTTCTATCAGCAGGGTGTGGGTTCAAGTCCCGGTCGTGACACTTGTGTCCTTAAGCAAGACACTTAACTATAATTGTTGCGTCCTTCGGATGGGACGTAAAGCCGTTGGTCTCGTGTGTTCTCGTAATGAGAAGGGGTTACCCCCGGTGTTCCTGGTTTGATTGGCTGCATATTGGGCCACAGCACCTTGTAAACCATTACATAGTGCTATAAAGGAAAAGGGGTCTCATACTTCAACAAACGTTGCTCCACATACCTTGCAGGAAAAATACTGAGCGCTTTGATTCGCCCCTCCTGATTCACCAAGTATTATTATTATTCTTATGCAATCCACCACAAAAAGCACCAAATTGAAACTGAATTGAATTTTGATTCATAACATATGTTTAAAAAGCCTGTTTGAAATTAAAAGGAAGTGAAACTAATGGCCTATAAAATATGAAATGGAACAGAAGATAACTTTTGATTTGCACAAGACTTTGTTCACACAAATACGTTTATTCTACAATGTTTAAACTAAATAATACTGAAAGAATAAACATGTCTATACAAGGGGGTCATCATTTTGCTTGTTCATAACAAACATCTCCGTGTTCAAAATTTACAAGGACCGTGATGGTTGGAAGCTGTGGCCAGATTCAGCAGGAAAAAGCCTTCCTTTAAAAGTGTTCATTTAATTATTTATACAGTGCTGTTCTTGGACTGATCTGTCCAGTTAATTTTGCGCAGTTGATACATGCACTAGGCAATAGCACCATTTCATTTAGATTACAGCGCTTTAGTATTTTTTCCTGCAGGGTATGTTGAGCTACTTTTTGAAGTACAATACCTTCTTCCCATGTAATGGTTAGCAGGGTGCTACAGCCAATCAAACCAGGAACACCGGGGCAAACCCTGTCTCTTTACACGCATTACACAAAACAGAGGACCTACGGCTTAGCGTCCTATCCGAAGGAGGCAGCACTCATCCAAAGGATGCAGCAATAATGGTTAAGTGTCTTGCTTTAAGGACACTTGTCATGTCCGGTTCTCTAACCCACACTCTGCAATAGTACCAATGCCAAGTGTGATGGTTGTGGTGTGCTGTGATCACTGCCAAGCTCCGGTGTTTCTGATCAGCAGGGTCTGGGTTCCAGTCCCGGTTGTGGCACTTGTGTCTTTGAGCAGCGATAAATTTCACTTGAGGCATTCTTGGTTTTATTACCAGAAATTTAATAATAATAATAATAATAACATAAATTAAGCACTTTTGTATTGGCTCGTTAGCTGGAATTTTATACATGTACACTGTATGTTTGGAATAAAAATGTATCTATGTATTTTAAACAAAATGTGTGCAACAACCAAAATTAAAATATTTGTTTGATTTCATTTTGAGGTAGAATCTTATTAAAGGATAAATCAGTTTGTTGATTGGGTACTTTACGTTCACTAGTCAAACAATTTGTAGTAAAAAAATATATATATTTAGTCAGAAAAATCAATTATTGTTATTTATTTTTATTTTACAAATAATTACCAGTTAAAATGCATTGTAAAATTTGCTCTCATATGCTTTAGGTGCTGTTCTGTGCGAGGGCTTTTCATCCAAACTGAAAACATGCCTCACTTCATAGAACTATTAGATTGGCTTAAAGAAGAAAGGTTGAGTTTGGCAAAATCCTAACCCTTTCATGTCGGATGACATGTTTATCGGTGACATTTTTTTGACAGACTAACGGCCGACACATTTTAACTCAAAACAACTACGGGTTTTGTTCAATTTTTATCCTTTCATATTTTTTTTCAAATAATAAAGAATAAAAATAATAATTGATATTTGACTCAATATATATATTTTTGTATTACCAATAACTTTACAAGTGAGCACAAAAGTAACCAATCAAAAATGTAAGCCATTGGGCTCGTTGGCTGTTATTATGGGGGTTATTTTGTAAGCCCTGATTCCTGAACTTTCTGGCACACTTTCTGGGCAGGCTGCCACCATTGATAAAAGGTTATTTCATTGACGTAATGATACAAGAAAGGTAAAACTGGCAAAATTGGGAGGTAAATCCGAGCTTCTGCAAATCTGGGTGAGCGCCTACTCGATTTTCTTACCAACAATATTAAATCCTGAAACTAATTATGAGTACCTTTGTTGTCTTTCCTTTATCAAGTCGGGGTTTCATTGTGGCAAAAATATTTTCAAAGCCAAAGGATTAAAAAGAAGCTCAAAAAAAGTATAGATTTTGTTGTTTTAATGCCGTCATGACCCGGTTAAATTGTTGGCACAAAACATTCCACAGCAACTTGTTTCTTTCTTTTTCTTTGTTAGTTTTTTTGTTAGAAACAAAATCATGCAAACATTAAAAACCCATGAGCAAGGTTACCAATGGTTCCAATTTAAAGTTAAAGTTTTGTGCTAGTCTTACAAAGTAGACTAGATGTACACTACATACACTCATGTAGTTTCTAGAGGTAAACTTTGTACATGTTACAAGCAATCTTATGGCCACAATGCTCAATGTCTGCTGTGTTTGTGGTCATCAGACCAATAAAACAAGTGTCTGTAAAACTGTTCTACTCTGGAGCACCATGTCTGCTGAATTTGTGGTCATCAGACCAAAAGAACAAGTGTCTGAAGAACTATTCTACTCAG
>JAUELU010000053.1:6501908-6511946 GCA_032357145.1 Evasterias troschelii | reverse complement strand
GATGACCAATTGACAATGGGAAGGTGGTTGTTCTGATTCACATTAAGTATGGGCTGGGCTTGTTGTAGATGACCAATTGACAATGGGAAGGTTGTTGTTCTGATTCACATTAAGTATGGGCTGGGCTTGTTGTAGATGACCAATTGACAATGAGAAGGTGGTTGTTCTCATTCACATTAAGTATGGGCTGGGCTTGTTATAGATGACTAATTGACAATGGGAAGGTGGTTGTTCTGATTCATGTAGATGACCAACAGACAAAGGTACTGTAGGTGGTCGTTCTAATTCACATTAAGTATGGAAGTTCTTTAAATAATAGAAATTGGCAAAATTCAGGGATTTGATTTATCTTTGGCTACCTGTTTAAACTGTAGGTCTTGTCATCTTCAACAACACCCCTAACAGATTATTTTTGTTGAACAGGATGCATTCTATAGGCAGAAAACAAAGATCATTCATACAAACTGTCTTTCTTTTTTTCAAAGGTTTCTTTATGTGGTTTGCCAGCACTTCTTGCTGTACTGAAACACTACAATGTATATCAAAGTTTGACACTGTCATTATGTTACTACTACGGTCAGGCTAGCATCCAGCCGGTCAGTGTTGTAGAAGAGTCTACTGTAGGATCAAGTAGTGTAGCATCGGCTCCGTCTACAACAACTACAACAGGTAACATTGTAAACCAGCTACACCAATTTGTGGTTTGCAAAACATTGTATCTGTTGCTTACCCAGCCTGTGTATATAAATAATGTAGAGTTTGATTTATCTTTGGCTACCTGTTTATTGCTAGAATCAGTTCATTTCCATGGGGATCAAGTATGCTATTTCCATAATTCAAACTGTAACAAGACAGTATTTCGATAAGTAGTATATGTCAGTAATGTTATTATCTTTATTAGCTTAACATCAGAAAATGTGTCTTCAAATAGCGAAGCCAAAGATTCTTTGTAAATTTTCTTCCCAAAATGTTTGAAAACAAGTTCATTTATTTGCCATCAAATAATAGCCTATGACGCCTTCTTTTCAAAAGTGAACTTTCAAATTCAATTTCAATTTAATGTGGTCCAAGGTTAATACTAAAAGAGCGCCATGATTTTCTCTTTCAAAAAATGTTTTCATTGGATAGGGTGAGAAAATTTCCCTGAAAGTCCCAAAGTGTTGGCAATATCTATGTTTACAGAGTTTGTGCTTTCTTAACTGATACTTGGTAACCATTTCGATGTGGAAATCTCAAAGTTGTTTACGAGCCCACTCAAGGGATCAATTTTTAGAGCACCCAAATTTTGATGACACAATGAAGCCAAACCAAGTGAAGATAACAATCGTTCTCATAGGGTGCACTTACATTTTTGTTCTTTTGAGAAAATTGGGGTTTGATTGTTCATCATAAACCTTGGCTGACAATCGGCCGTGGCATGCTAGATTCACTGATTCACTTCTTCAAAAAAATGCTAGAAACTTGCAAAATTGGCATGTGCATCAGAGTTAAGTAATGCAGGGGTGCATTTTGGCAACCCAAACCAGAAACATGTTTGAACTAAGCGCTTCATGAGTTGGATTCAGCTATGTTGACCTAACTGTTGCTTATAACCATAACTGAGTTGTTGGTTCAGTTAGGCTTAGTTTCAAGATTCAATGCATGGAACTGGGTTGTTGATAAAGTATATCGCTGTATTTTATGTACAGATCTTGGTAGTAATCAAGGTGACAGTGGTAGTACTACACCTGCAAGCATTGAACAATCCATCTTGATGAATGGTCTACAGCCTCAAGTATGTAAACACACTTTTTTGTACATCTTCAATGTCGCATCTGATTCTCTATTATACATAACTTTTGTACCATTAATTAACAATAATACACAGTTCTTATTTATCACTTTGTCATACCCAACAGGAGCCTTAAAGTGCTCAATATTTTTGAGACAGGCTCGCAGAGTTATGAGACCCATATGTATGGCACCTTATAATGGTTTGCAAGTTGATGCCGTCAATCTGCAGCAAACCTTGCTAGGAATACTGGGGCAAACTCTTCTTGAATCGATAAGTGTACTAGGTTCTTTTATGGACTTTAAGAAGTGTTTGTGAGAATAAACACAGAAGTGAAGCCAATGTTTCCTATAATGTGAACTTTAATAGTAATAATATAAGGGAACTTCCAACACAGTCTAGGCATGTTACATGCATGAACTGTGAATAGTGCCCTCATGCCTTTGTCTGTAATTATGGTAGATGTATATAGGACACTGCTTATTTGACTTACAAAGGTTCAAAAGAATCACTGCATCTTATCTAACGGTGTGCCTTAACTGCTTTCACGTGAGATCATTGCGACGATCACTGTGTGAAGTCTTACATTTATACTGTAAAATAATTCCTTCTAATTGTTCTCTGCAGTCTTACTTGTTATCATTTTATTAAAATGAAACCCACACCGTTCATGCTGTGTAGTTATTAACAAGCTGTGATGAAACTTACTGAAAAACTGGTAATTTCCGACCATGCTGCTGTTTATATTAATAATAATAGTAATACCGGCACAAACTCTTGCGATACCACGGCTATGTTAGGCACACCAGTGACAAACTAGTCTTTAGTCATAAAGTAGTTTACAAAATGTTTTTGTATTTTATTGAGAAATGCACCATTTCATTTCACCAACAGAGGGCCTGTGCTCTCATTTTATTGCATTGTTTTGAAATCACCTTCTAGCATTCTGTGTTACATTCATGTATTGTCGCATGCAAATAGGGAGATGTTGAAGACTAGCAGCCTGTCATTGGAAACAATGGGACAGCATGTATGTGTGCACACTCAGATGTGCGTGCGTTGTGTAAAAAAACCCAATTTTTTTTAGTTTGTAAAAAGTGAAGTTGTACTAATTTTTATGATTACAAATTTCAGGATCTCTTCACGTTATGTGTTATGTACCAACACAATGACTCCTGTGTAGCGATGTAGCAATATTGACTAGCTCCTGGCGAGCCTATGTGTGTGAGGTCATGTTGCGTCTTATATGGTGGTGTGCTTTGTATGTTGACACTTGAATCTTGTTTTGGTGGTTTGGGGTACTAAGCCTTACACGCCGAGTGCCTTATACACAGGAAAATCTGGTATATGTTATTTGAAACACAAGCATAAAGGATTTGTTAATACAATACTTTATATCGCAAAATATGGGACCGGTTTAACGCCCCATCTGAATGATGAGGCAATTGTGGTAAAGTGTCCTGCTCAAGTGTTTCACTATCAGACCCCAAACCCACGCTCTGACAACACCAGAACTTGGGTCCAGTGCACTAGACTGCTCCGCCACAACACTCTATAAACACTTTTGTCTGTAGCTTTGTTGTTTTACTAGAAATTCTGTATGACACAGTTTTTGATTTGTAAAATGTAGAGATGTGTTTTTCTTTGCTACAGATATTAAGCGCAACAGTGAACAGTGATCATGAAGTTAATACCTTGCTCACTATACAGAATGATCAAGGTAAGTCGGTATTGCCATCCTTTCAAGGGTTTTATAACCAAAGGTGCTACATTAGTAAAAAAAAACAAAAATAATTATCATGGTAAGCTTGAACCTATTTCAGCAAGAATCAATCATTCTATAATATGTTTTTATGAAGTCTACACAATGTCTGAATATGGGAAATTAAAATTCATCAAAGTAAATATAACTAATACTGTATGTTATTGACTTATATTACTGCATGCAGTGTTAGAAACAACCCCAGAAATTCGTTCTGTAATTTTTTGCTCATTGCACAGAAAAAAAAAAACGTTGAAATTTATTTTTCAAAGATTTATTTTTAAGTTGTTTTTATTGCTTGATTTGAATAAAGTTTTTAAAAGAATGAGAAGGCATACAAATTGCAGAATAAACAATAGCCCACATTTTGGTCATGTTTGCTAGCCTTAATGGGTTGATGATAGACTCCATGCAAATTACCAAGATGCAAGATGTTTCAACAAGGTGGACATTTAAAAATCTCTTTTCTTGGGAACGGGAAGCTTTTGATGGTTCTTTATTGTTGTTACAATAAGTTGTGATTTGCAGGTTACTATTACCATTGGAGAGATACTGACGAGTCATTGTGTAATATGTTAACAGGTTCCATCAGACCTAGTTCATCTCAATCCAGTAGTACATTGACTGTTACAAATTCCAATGGCCGTTACATCAGTGTAGTTACTCCATGCTTCATATCCGCCATCTGTCGGCTTCTCCTGAATCTGTTAGCTTTGTCTCCCAAAGAAACCAACCATTCTATTGAGGAATACAATATTAACCAAAGCTTGATCAGGTGAGAATGTAATCAGGACTCGTAACCAATTCTAAAATGTGCATTATTTTGTTTACCAAAGCTTGATTAGGTGAGAATGTAAACAGGGGAAATGGGAAAGCCAGTTTTCACCAAGTAATTAGGTTCTGCGACAATACATGAACAAAAAACATTCAATGTTGTATTATATAACATACACATAGATCCCTGTCATTTATCCAATCAGAGGGTCCCTCAGACGCCCCCCCCCCAAACAAAAAAAACAACAACAACAACACCAAAACATACATATATTTATAAATATTAATAACAATAAAATAAATAAAATAAATAAATAAATAATAGATAAAATAAGAATAAAATAAATATATAAATAAAACTATTTTAAAAAAGAAAACAGGGAAAAAAAAGGTAATAGTATTAATATATCTATTAAAATATTAGCTATAGTGATGACGAGGTTATCTGCTTGGGTAAATGAAAGTAATGTGTATGGACAGAATTGTGTTTCATGCTTGTTCAACCTGTGGTCCCTCCTGTGTACATCTTGGCATGGTACATTTGAAGCGTATGACTTAGTGTAGTGTTAATCCTATATCTAGGTAGTCACAGCCTCAGGCCCGGTGTTACCCTAGGTCCCTCTGTGTCAATCACAGGAACTCACTCACAACAAGTAGAGCAAGTAAGATATCACCCCATTTGCTGTTCTGTTGTTAGTTGTTCTCATAATTTGTTCTTTTCCAAACAAATCAATGTCAATGAGAGAATGTTATAGACATGGATCTTACATGAGAACTTCCCTCAATTCTTACTTAATACATACCTGTTATTTTGGGTTTTTGGTCAACATTAATATAACTTGAGTGTTGATTGTACGTATGTGTGTATCATAATTTGTGAGGAGTTTTTGTAGTCTTTATGTGCAAGGTATACACTTAAACACGACTCATTCTAAACAATGTCTTAGCAATCATGATGACTAATGAATAGATGTGACAGTTGTGATGAACATAGAGCCGATGAGATGACCAACATGGCTGGATGATGTGAATTCCTATTGTAGTACTGATGTTCTTAAGGGAAGGCATGTGTTTCTACATCCTTTGGATATACAGTCACACAAAATATATGAATAAATGAATAATATGTAATTTAGTGTTTGACTTGGCCCTGTGGCAAAGTGGTACATGAAACATGAACATTTTTTTCATACATTAATACGCTTAGTAGAGTTGGAACAGCAATGAAATTACATATTAAACCCACACTAACACTACCATAAATCTACTGAAATCCAACAACAGGTTTTGCTGTATTTAATTGCAGTCAATGTACTACATGGCTAAACCCACCATGCTCAGTGTGAGGCCAGCTTTATCAATATCATTAGAGTCCACACAAAGATGTTGGATTCTGATGGATTTAATAACTGCTATAAATCACTAGCTGTTTTGACACCAAAAACACTTGATATTGTACATTGTTTTATTTTATTTCCCCCCTCCAAATCTTTCCATTCCAGCAGTCCATTACACTGTTGCACATGGAAATCCATACTAGGCACTTGTTTCACTCAAATCACAAATTCCAATTTCTTTAATTATAATTACAGTGACATCGTGATGACATTATGTGTAAAACTACATTAAGTTAAATTTTAAACAGTTCATTATATCAAACTCTGTAAGTATACCACAGGTATGTACAACCTATACATCATCAGAAAAGTAATACACAATTAAAGTTAACAAGTATGCTGACTTGAACCCTTTTTGACCTTATCTTTCAGTCGAAACCAGAAGTTAAAGTGAAAAATATTTCCTGGCCCTACTTTGGGGTCTGTAGCTAATATAAAAGGAAATCTGACATGGTTCCTGTGTATGAAATGACAACTGGTTCATGTCCTTTCCAAATATTTAAATGATGATGTCATCACATTTTACTGTGCCAGTTTTATGCCAAGGTTATATTGATACAATTTTTCAAGCTCAAAACAAATTTAACCAAACTTCATCAACATCAATACACACAAAAAGTAAGCTAAATTGTGAATTTTTGAAATAAACTTGACAAAGTGAAATGAAAGTTATGGTGATAAGGTGCTGTATTCTGGGCAATCAGAAAATCACATGTTGCGTTGTCCCATTGCAACCAACGCCCCAACACCTGTCGTGTTACCTGTCTTCTTTCATCCAACATTTCTCAGCCTGTACATGCAGTGTTTAAAGTTCACATAAACTTGAAACTTCTAATATGATCCCATTATTAAACAAATACTGGAACAGCTCTAGCTAGCTGGGTATTCATCACTAACCTAACTGATTCAGTTCCAGTTTTTCTTTCTTGCGAGATAAGTGAATTTTGTGAATAACTATACAACACAAACCTGTAATTATTCGATCAAGGAATATATCGTGTATTGTTTGTTCAAATGTTGTAGATTGATTGATGTTGAGCATATCTCAGGTCTCTTGCATCATCTGTCAGTGACATCTACTCAAGAACAGGGGAAGATTCTTCTTCAGTTGTCAGCACATCTTACAATGTGCAGAGATATCTTGGAGCTTCTTCAAGCTTACAAGCAGACACAGAATCCTAGCAAATCTCTTACAGCTTATATTGACACTACAGAAATAGTGGTTGCTTGTAGATTGCTTGGTATATCAAGCACAGAGGCAACAGGTAAGTACAAGAGTGCAGTTCAACATAATGTAAGAATGTGGTGGCAATATGTAGTTGAATCTCTCTTCTGAATATATGTGTGGTTCTGAATGGAACCGATGGACTCAATGTTTCAGATGGTATACTCTGTATACATAGACCTCACATTTGTTCGTTTTGTTTGCAGTGTTATTATGAAACAAAGTTACTTTTGGTTCACAGAAAAAGAGCAGTTGCCTGCTAGTCGATATCAGAGCATGTTGTCTGACACAGTTGAAGCTCATGAAATGCTTACTCCATATAACTTATAAGTCACACAGTCTACAGACTGTAGATTATTTAACATCATAAAGCAATCTGTTTTTTCAAAATTGATTGTAAAACTATTTGTGCACTCAATTCTGATGCACCCATCATGATGTGAATGTGTATAGTGGTACCTTTAAGCAGGTATCAAACTTGACCAATTACCCCATGTAATGTTTTACATCAACTGGCTGTTTCTGTTTCTTGTTAAAAGACCAATTTATAGCTTGAGGTAAGTCATATGGGAATACACTGACCATTTGTTTGCCATGGGACAGCTGCATGTTATCATTTAACAGGAAATATTTACCTTTTGTTATGTAAACTGAATAATCTTCTACTAAAGGAAGGCACTACGTTGTCTTTAACTCTCGAGGGATTTACATGCAATGGAGTGTTACGTACAGGTACCTGTTTCCATTGTTTCCTTCTTGTTTTGTTTTTTTCTTCAGTTTGGATATGATAATTAGTGCAAGCTTAACAGCCAGAATATAGTATATATGTTTTAAATTCAGGTCTTAAGTGATTTCACAGTACACAAGTAACTTCCAAGTTGTGTATGTTTAGTAATTAGTATTAATGTTGTTAACTTGTTTTTTTTCCATAATCAACAAAGGTGATATTACACGAATGTATCTGTCATGCACCAATCTTGACTTACCTGCAAATGGCTATAGAGTAATGTTAATAATTAAATAATTTGTTAAAGAGGAGTATTGGTAATTTGCCACTTTATCAAAAAACAAATGGTGTGACTTTGAGCTTGCTCTAAAATCGTCCCCTGTGAATAGAAATAAATGCTTCAGTTACAAAGACTTGGCATTGAATTCCTGCAGCATATTGCTGATTTGTTCCACTAGTGGTGCATTGAGCCATGAAAATAAACAGTTACCTCAATGGATGTCCCCAGGTGTTTTATAAATCATGATTTTTCAATTTGAAAAGGGGAAGTCAGATCATTAAAAGTGAAACCTAAATCCAGCTAGATTAGCTGGCTGAGGGCAATGTATACAACTGTCATAGTGGTTACTTGCGTAGGAGGCTGATCACATGGAGACTTTCAAGGTTTTCAAATCCATCCACTTTTCAAATAAACAATAACTGGACTGTAATGTAAAACCACAGGGTATCAAATTTACAGATATGAAGATATTAAATTGAGCTCGGATGTCTGTAATTTTCCTGTTTGTGTAAGTCAGTGCTCAGTATGTTATTTGCATTAACTCAAGAATTGTGCCATTATTAGCTTAAGCTACTGTGTTAAGAATATGTACATTTGGTGTACCTTCCCTTGTTAGTTCAATTTTCGGGCTGCTACATAAAGCTGCATTTATGTAAGTCATTATGAGAAGTATTTTTCATCTAAAAGTGCCTTCATATTTTAGAAGGCTAGTTATACCAAAGTACAAAGTGCTGACAGTCCAACAAATGTTCACACTGTATCCTTGCCTAAAATCAAATCCATTTGGGATGGATTGATAATACAGTTATTGAAACAGCCGAATAGGGGAAACAAATCTGATTTCTTGTAAAAATATTACATGTAGACATTGAGATGATCTTCCAATATACCGTTGAAGAGTGAAGAACAAAATGAAACATTTGCAGTTTCTTCACTTCTTTTCCAATGATTGATAACTCTTCACCCAACTTTATTTGCTGAAAGGAAAAAAGTCAACATTTCCAGGTCTTTCTGAAATTTAAAACTGAAGTCAAGGTGTTTTTGTGGTCTCTTTAAGTGCTTCTTCGGTTCAAATGTATAGTTTTACATCTCGTTCAAAGAAGTCACTCTTTGCATTGGTTCTGCCAAGTGTCTGAGAAATTAATTGGTCAATCTCAAGTTGCCAGGACCAATCCTACACAAATAGCCATATTGGCATCTATAAACGTAGATCATAGTGTCAGGTTTCATTCTTATGAATCTTTAATTAATCATCTGGGGTTACAGAACTGATTGGAAGAGTTCGTTTTGACTAATGGGAAGTATCAGACATAGACAGCTTGGAAATTAATTTGTAGCTAGGGAAATGATGTCAAACAGAAGGCTGGCATAATTTGAGAAACAGGAGTTCTGTTTGGTAATTGTTGCCATTCAAAGATGGCAACATATTTTTTTTTAAACACTAATTATTTATTGTGTTGATTCGAATAGTCAGATGTGCAGCTGGAATGTGAATAACTATGGCTGCTTTTATAACACTGCTTGTCTAACATGAATGTGTGCAACATTTTGGTAGAGACATGTTAGGTGACAGATTATGCACATAAACAGCTATCTTGTAAGAGAAACTGTCAAAAGCAGTTGCGGATTGACAGCCTGTGTTTTTGGAGGTGAGCAAGGCCTTGATTATGATGATATGATAGGGGTTTTGGTATGCATCTAAACATTGGTCGGACCTGATGTACGCATAGAATCAGCAAATCATTGAAGATCTTTTATCTTTGATAGCAAATTTCATGAGAAAATTTAAATACTTAATTCCAGTAAAGATGGTTAACTTATAGATTTTTTTTGTGCTGAAATATTGCATGGCTGTTTTTTAGTTTGCTAACATAGTTGTATTTTTATTTTATTTTATAGGGTCTTGTACCTGGAAGTACATCCATGATGTATGGGAAAGTACATTTTCTCTGATGCTCACTCATATCACCACCTTGCACCAGGCTAGGCTCAAGGATCTATTGCCAGTCATGATTAAATATTGGAAAAATATCACAGGTATTATATCCAGAATTCTAAATATTCTGTATTCATACCCCAGTATATTTAGGCAGTCCTATTTG